>CAUYLG010001067.1:0-58228 GCA_963573385.1 Cacajao melanocephalus | reverse complement strand
ACTCAAAGGGCGCCCAGTCGCGTATACTCTGCACTGAGAAGCGCTGCGCCGCGCCAGGGCGCCGGCAAAACAGCTGTGCCGGCCAAAAGAGTCGCGCTGGCGACACGTGTGGCTCCTCTGCCGGGAATCTCCCAGTCTGTGGGCAACAAAAATTCGTCTGAAAGTGCAGCGTCCACTCGCTCTCTGCGCTTTCACTGGGAGCTACAATCCTGAGCTGTTTTTAATCGGCCATCTTGGATCTCTCCCGGAATCTCACTTTGTTGCCAGGCTGGAGTGCAGTGGCGTGATCTCGGCTCACTGCAACCTCTGCCTCCCGGGTTCAAGTGATTCTCCTGCCTCCGCCTCCTGAGTAGCTGGGATTACAGGTGCCCACCATCACGCCCAGCTAAGTTTTGTATTTTTAGTAGACACGGGGTTTCTCCATGTTGGCCAGGATGGTCTCGATCTCCTGACCTCGTGATCCGCCTGCCTCAGCCTCCCAAAGTGCTGGAATTACAGGCGTGAGCCACTGCACCTGGTCTAGGGAAGACTGTTTCTAAAAGGGTATGTGGTTAGCTGTATTCTCTACATGCTTCGCACCTTCCCCTGACCCCCTGCCCTTGAATAGTCACTGTCTTCCCCATCCATTGTCTATTCTACCTTCAAAACATATCTCCAGTTCATCCATTGCTTCCCACCTCCTGCTTTGCCACTCTGGCTACCATCGTGTTTCATATACAGTCTCCTGATTTTCCCACTTCCTAATCTGCCCCCTGCTGTTCTTTCAACAAAACCCAGAGAAACCCCACACAAATGCACATCTGATAAAGATACTGCCCTCATTAAAACCCTCAAAGGCTTCCTTGCAATTACTGTAAGAATCTCAAATGCTCATGCTGGCCTTCAAGACCCAGCATGACCTTGTCCCTGCCAGCCTCTCTGGTTACATCTTCTTCATCATCTCCTCATCCCTGCACCCCACCAGTGTGGTCCTTTCATTTCTCTAACTGCATCCTCGCTTTCCTTCTCCATGCTCTTTTCTGATGCTCTCCTTGCTACTTAAAATACTTTCCTTCTACTTTGTACTGATGAAGTGACATGTCTTGCAGTTCTCACTTGAAACATCACTTTTCTAACTCTCCAAATTAAAGTAAGCCTCCTGTACTTATTGACAGTACCATATTTTTCTTTCAGACATTTCACAATATTTAATTATGTACTTGTTTGTGTGATAATTTTTTTTTTTTTGAGATGGAGTTTCGCTGTTGTTGCCCAGGCTGGAGTGCAATGGCGTGATCTCAGCTCATTGCAACCTCTGCCTCCCTGCTTAGAACAATTTTCCTGCCTCAGCCTCCCAAGTAGCTTGGATTACAGGCATCCACCACCATGTCTGGCTAATTTTGTACTTTTAATAGAGATGGGGTTTCACCATGTTGGTCAGGCTGGTCTTGAACTCTTGACCTCAGGTGATCTGCCCGCCTCAGCCTCCCAAAGTGCTGGGATTACCGTTGTGAGCCACCGTGCCCGGCCTGTGTGATAGTTTTGTTTAACATACATGTCTCCCTACTAGATCATAGCTCTACCTGGTGAGGGAGTGTGTTTTTATTGCTCACTATTATATTTCCAGGGCCCCAAGAAGTACTGCCATGTAAATAGGCTCTCCATAAATATTTATTGAGTGAATACATGGATGAATGAATGAATGAATGAATGAACTGCACCTAGGATTGCTGACAATTCTGGCTTTTGGGACTTTAGTGTCATTTTTTATTTACTTTCTTAAAGAGAAATAAGTTTAAAGTTATACTTTCACCTAGAAGACAGAAGAGTTTTTGAAGCAAAACCTTGAAGCTGGTGATGTGTGCCAGGTAATGAATGGATGTCCACCCTTCAAAGTCCCTGTGTTGTGATTTGACATGGCCTCTGAGCTTGCCACAGTGAACTTGACCACAAAGACACTGCATGCACTGCCGACCACAACTAGCAATTGAGTAGCGAGTGGTGGTGTCAATCTTAAAAGCCTAAGATATTCTTAGATGCTTATTTTTATAATCAGTTTTATTATAGAGTTGCTAAAATGGGCCCAAACCATATGTCTCTCCATCTAGAAAAGTCAGAGCACTGACTGCATGAAACAAAACACTTGCAGAGACATTGAAAAGCCACTTGTTTGACTTTGAAAATAGAGCACAAGTGTTTTTTGCAACTCACAAGACAAGTCTTGGCTTGAAGCAGTACAGTGAGAAGTGCAATCAAACAAACAGATAAAAAATTGTTTGTCTCTTCATTCAAGGTCGGTTTAGAATCACCGTGAAAGGTACATGCAATAACAGAAAACCTGGTGGAGCCCAAAGCTGCAGAAAATATTGAAATTATCTTGGGTCAAAAAGAGGCAGCCAAGTTGAAAAAGGTGTCCTTATTGAGTGACACCATCAAATGGGTTCAAAAGACATACTTGAAAATCAGTGGAGAGTGCCAGAGGCAGCCAGTCCTTTACATTTTGCTGAAAGGGGTGGTGACTTGGCTATTTTGCCATCTTTAAAATAATGAAGTCTATGAAGGCATGCTAATTTTCCCAATGCTGAATGGTATAGCAGCTGATGAAGGAATTTTCAATAAAGTATATACATTTCTCGTTTTCTAGCAAGTATTGGTATTTGCCATTTGGTTCCAGAAACTTATTGTGTATATGATCCTAAAGCACTCTGACCCTGAGAGAGAGGACAAACTGAACCTGATATATAATGTTTGTGCCTGCCGATGGAGGCCCAATTTTCTGAACCTGAACGATCAATACAACAGTGTCTTGCTAATAATAGTCTTGCAGAACATTTTTCATTTGTTCTTCTTGATGGCAAGTAATTTATTCCTTCATCAGAACAATTAAACATCTTTAATGATTTTTAAAGAGGGGGTGTAATTATATGCACATGGTAAAAATTTAAGCGGCACCAAGGACGTTCAGTGAAAATCAAATCTCTTTCCCGACTGGAGACTATAGTACAAGTATTTTATGGCTCCTTTCAGAGAGATTCCATGCCTAGCATTTATGCATGCACATAAATTCATTTCCTTTTTAAAATTAACACAAATGGCAGCATGCTGTATTCTCTCTCTTTTGAAACATTGAGGTGGGGCTGGGCATGGTGGCTCACACCCGTAATCCCAGCACTTTGGGAGGCGGAGGCGGGTGGATCACCTGAGGTCGGGAGTTCGAGACCAGCCTGACCAACATGGAGAAACTCGTCTCTACTAAAAATACAAAATTAGCCAGGCATGGTAGTGCAGGCTTGTAATCCCAGTTACTTGGGAAGCTGAGGCAGGAGAATTGCTTGAACCTGGGAGGCAGAGGTTGTGGTGAGCCGAGATCGGGCCACTACACTCCAGCATGGGCAACAAGAGCAAAACTCCATCTCAAAAAATAAAAATAAATGAAACATTGAAGTGAAATTCACATAGCAAAATTAGCCACTTTAGAGTGTGCAATTCAGTGGCATTTTACTCCATTCACACTGTTGTTCAGTTACCACTTCTACCTAGTTCTAAGACATTGTGTTCTCTTTTGCAATTTATGATTACTCTTTCACTTAACAATCTATCATGGAGATTGTTCCATACTAAAACATATAGATGCATGTCTTTCATCTTCATTCTATGGGTAACCCTTGTGCCAGACCTGGAGGTGAGCTGCTCAGATCCTCTTTACAAAAAAAGGCTCGCTGTCCAGCTAGAAGGAATGGGGAGCTGACAGCCTTAACCTGGCAGCTCTTTCAGGGTCCCCTTAGCTGTTGAGTCATGGTCATTCTCTTCTTGGGGTGGTTCCCAGCCAGTGACTAAGGGTACAAGGGCCTGGCTATTTCTCTAACAGGTAATCCTTGCTGCCTTCTGAAATGGTGGAGACTTTGTTAGCTCTAAATTGTGCTCTAATGGCTCCTCCTGCCCAATCCCATCTCTTCTTTTCTGGCAGAGGTGTTACTCCCTAATGAATCTTTTGCATTCTATCTGGGCATGTGCTTTTCAGAGAACCCAACCAACATGTACAGTATCTCATGTATCCAGTCGTCTAAGAATTGACACTAAAATTGCTTCTGGTCTTTTGAAATTATAGATAGTGCTGAATACAAATCTTAGCAAACATACCTTGCACACTTGCATGGGAATATCTGGAGAATAATTTCCCAGAGGTCTAATTGTGGGTCAATTTAACTTTTGCATTTAAAAACTTGATACGTATTTTCTGATCACCCGCTCCTCCCAAGAGGTTGCACCAGCTTACAGTCCTATCAATCAGGGAAGAGGGATTTTTTTTTTTTTTTGAGATAGGGTCTTGTCTTGCTACCCAGGCTCGAATACAGTGGTGTGATCATGGCTCATGGCAGCCTGGCCCTCCCTGGTTCAAGCAATCCTCCTGCCTCAGCCTCCCCAGGAGCTGGGACAATAGCCACATGCCACCACACCCAGCTAGTTATTATATTTTACTTTTTGCAGAGACAGAGTCTCACTATGTTGCTAAGGTGGGTCTTGAATTCCTGGGCTCAAGCAATCCTCCCACTTTGGCCTCCCAAAGCTCTGGGATGGCAGGTGTGAGCCACCATGCTCTGCCTGAGAATTGTTTTCTCACACCCTTGTTAGTAGAAGTATTATCACATTTTAAAATGTTCTCAATTTTTTAGGTGAAAACATTATGTCATAGTAGTTTTAATTTGCTTTTATTTTATGATGAGTGAGATTGAATGTATTTTCAACTCCTTAAAAATGATGGCAAGCAAATAAAAACGATTGCATATTAAAACAAGCAGAGAATATAAACATTTGCAATGGAATCTTAAGTTAAAACATAACACTTTAAATAAATCGTCTGCTTGTAGTGGGCTACTTTGTGCTAAATTCCCATACAATTTTGGTACAAATTCTCCTTCCTATTAAGGAAACTGTGATAGAAAAGTTTGAGAAGTCCTGCATATTGTTGTAAGATTTTGTTAAAGTACAGGAGAAAAGGTGTCTACCTGTATAAGAGATTTCCTGAATACTGAATCTATTAGTTTTAGACATTATTAAGCATGTCTTAATTTAATATGTATAATGAGTTAAAATGATTTTTTTCGGGAGTTGTCATGAGTTGGCAATTAGAATGTTTTAATTCCTACCATTAGTTACACTCTGTCAGTCTCCATGAGATAAAGGTTATGGCAGAAATGATTACGTTTCCTGTTTTCCCAAATGAGTCTTAGGAGGAACCAGGGCAGTGAAGGCTAAGCTCCCGCTTCAAATGTAACAGCTGTGAGGGAAAAGGACCAATGGGGAATTTGTCCTGTCTGATGACAGGAGCAAGTTGGGGCGACATAGGAAAGGAATATCATAACATTCTGAGTTCTGGTCACAGACCAAGGCTATAGCTACTAATTAATTGTCTATTTATTTTTATTTATTCATTTTTTGAGACAGAGTCTCACTCTGTCACCCAGGCTGGAGTGCAGTGGCATGATCTTGGTTCACTGCAACCTCTACATCCCGGGTTCAAGCAATTCTCCTGCCTCAACCTCCTGAGTAGCTGAGACTATAGGTGTGCGCCTGTAGTTTCAGCTACTCAGGTGGTTGAGGTAGGAGAATTGAGGCAGCTGTTTTTTTTTTTTTTTTTGTAGTTTTAGTAGAGATGGGGTTTCACTATGTTGGCCAGGATGGTCTTGATCTATTGACCTCATGATCTGCCCACCTTGGCCTCCCAAAGCGTTGGGATGAGCCACTGTGCCTGGCCATTTTTACTTTTATTTTTTTGAGGTAGAGTCTCACTCTGTCACCCAGGCTGGAATGCAATGGCATGATCTTGGCTCACTGCAAGCTTGCCTCCTGGGTTCAAGCGATTCTCCTGCCTCAGCCGCCCAAGTAGCTGGGATTACAGGTGCCCACTATCATGCCTGGCTAAGTTTTGTATTTTTAGTAGAGGTGGGGTTTCACCATGTTGGCCAGGCTGGTCTCAAACTCCTGACCTCAAGTGATCTGCCTGCCTTGGCCTCCTACAGTGTTGGGATTACAGGCATGAGCCACCATGCCTGGCCAATTAACGGTCTCTATCTATTCCATTTGGATGATGTTTTGAGACTCATTTTGCTTCTCTGTCTCCCTTAGGAGCAGGAGACTTGGTGAGGTATACTGGATAGACTAGAGGCTAGGCTGCTGTCACAAAGAAGTCCTAAGATGCAATGCTTCAAAAATACAATTAGGACTTATTTTTCTCCTATGTCATAATCCAGGTGGGCCCAGGGTTGGGTAGGTAGCTTGGTTCCATGAACTTATCTAGGAACTTGGGCTCCTTCTGTCTTATTGCTTAGTCATCTCCTGGGGTTTGTTTTTATTCATGTGACTGAAGCTGACTCATCAGCATCACATGCATGTTCTGGCTCATTGGAAGGGTAAAAGAGAGGAAGTTGAGGACCAGCAGTTCCCTTTTTAGGAAAGTGATGAAGATACTGACACATTACTTGCACTCACATTCTGTTCGTGAGAATTTAGTCACAAGGCCACATCCAGTTGCAAGGGAAGCTGAGATGTGAGATCCCAGTAGGGTGGCCACATGCCCTGTTAAAACTCCATCAGAGAGTATAAATGGAAGAAGAGGGGATAAATGTTGGAGGACAATTAGCCATCTATGCTACATGGACTCAGAGCCTGGCAGAATCATGATCCGAGAAAGGCAATAATTCTACATCTATCATCAGCCGCCTCCATTCCAAGCCTCCTGAACTGGTACCACAGGTGGGCAAGATAGTGGCAGGTGAGAAGGTAGCACCACTTTCTCCTTTATCCTTCAAATGGGCCAGAGTCTGGTATCAAGGGTGCCCAGTTAAGTAACTTGGAAGCCATTCAGTCATTCAACTTGCCTATGCTCTGGGTGCAGAGAGGTCCCTGTGGAGTTTCTAGGAGAGTGGAGGAGGTAAATGTCTAACAACAAAGAACTTCACAGCTCGATATAAAATTACAAATTATGATAAGTCCCATGAAGGAAAGAGTAGAGGATTCTGTGAAGAACATGAGATATGAATTTCATTTGTATTAGAGATAGAGGGAGGTCTTGGAGGGAGTATTTAAGCTGAGATCTAAAAGTTGTGCTGGAATTGGCTGATGGATGACGAAAGGGAAATAGTGGTCTAGGTAGACTGTCTTAATCCATTCAGGCTGCTATAACAAAATACCATAGGCTGGGTGGCTTATAAACAATAGAAACTTACTGCTTACAGTTCTGGAGGCTAGGAATTCCAAGATCAAGGCATTGACAAATTCGTGTCTGACAAGGGCCTGCTTTTTTTTTACTGTATCCTCACATGGCAGAAGGGGCAAATGAGCTTGCTGGGGTATCTTTTATAAGGGCGCTAATCTCATTCATGAGGGCTCCACCCTCATGACCTGATCACCTACCAAAGATCTACTTTCTAATAGGATTACCTTTGAGATTGGGATTTCAACATATGAATTTTGGGCCACAGACTATAACAGAGGAATTAGAATAGTAAATGAGAAGGAGAGAAAGGAATTGTGTGGCTGGAGGGAGAGGCTGCGTAGTTCTTCTATAGACTTGTAGGCCTATATGCATCAGAGAGCTATTGTTGCATATCAAATTCCCCAAAAAGGTAGTGGCTTAAAACAACAGTCACTCATTACTTAATAATTTGACAAGCTGGAAGTCTAGGCTAGACTCAGCTGGGAGGCATTCATGATCTAGGCTAACTCCTTTGTGCATCTGCAGTCAACTGTGGGTCAGCAGATGCTTCTGCTTCTGGGGTAGGGTGGTTGTTGGCTGCGGCACCTCAGCTCTCCTCCACATGGTCTTTCATCCTCCATTAGGCTAGCTCAGGCAGGCTTGCTTGCATGGTGGCAGGGTTCTAAGAGAAAGTGGCTGCATGCAAGGCCTCTTGAGACTTATGCTCAGAACTGGCACTCCATAATTTCTGCCACAGTCTACTGGCCAGAGCAAGTCCCATGGCCAGCCTAGATTCAAGTGGTGAGGAAATAGATTTTAACTCTTGATGGGAGGAGCTGCAAGCCAGATTGTAAAGAGCAGGATACAGGGAGGGGTGAATTATCAAGGGCATTTTTGCAACCAGGTAGGGAATTTGTGTGGTTGGAAGTCACAGGAGATTTTTAAGCCGGAACCAGCAGTAGCAGGGCACATGGCCAAGATCATCTGTGCTGCACTGTGATGGAAACCTTCAAGAGCTTATGTCTTACCTTTCCATCGTGGTTATGGGCTCTTAGGATGCAAACTGTGGTGTCCTTTCCCCTCAACTCCCTTGGCTGGAAACAAGAATTGAAAGCTCTGTTTGCAGCACCTCCAGGTTTCCCAGTGGGGTGCTGTTGAGGGGATTTCACACAGACAGCTTAACTTGTTTGGAGTTGCGAAGCTAATACCATCACCACAAGCTGAGCTGTGAAGAATTCCAGACTTGTCTAAATTATCATTTGTTTGTTGGGCCTCAAGGGGGTCTGCAAAGCCTGGTCCAAATTCTTTCTCTTGCAACACGCAAGCATATTTGCCTAAACTGACATTTCCCTTTTGGGCATTTTTTTTAATGATAGTATTTTGCCAACTATGGTGTGCTGGTTGTTAAGCTATTGTCTCTCAATGAACCCATCCTACTAGACTTTCCTCTGTGATAGTTTTTCTTTTCTTTCTTTTTTATTTTTTTATTATACTTCAAGTTCTTGGGTACATGTGCAGATCATGCAAGACTGTTACATAGGTATACACATGCCATGGTGGTTTGCTGCATCCATCCCCCCAGCATCTTGTAGGCCTATATGGATCAGATAGCTATTGCTATGTATTGAATTCCCTCAAAGGTAGTGGCTTAAAACAATAGTCACTTAATAGTTCACGATTTATCAGATTGGCAATTTAGGCTAGACTCAGCTGGGAAGCATTTGTGATCTAGGCAGAGCTTCCTTATCTGTAGTTAGCTGTGGATCAGCAGATGCCTCTGTGATGTTGGGGTGGGGCTCTGTGGAGCACCTTTTTCTGTCACCAGCCAGATGCTCTGTCATGAGGGAGGCTGGAACGAAGGAAGAAGGGGAAGGGACACTCTCCTTTTTGTTTGCTTGCTCTTCTGGTAGCATCTCTTCAGCAGTGATTCGTTACCTTGGCAAGGGACATTGATTACAGAGGAAATTGTCTCAGTTTCTAGTTTCTTCCCCCACACTCCTAGAACCAGCATCAGGAGCTCCCTTATAAAGACCAGCATTGTCAGGGGCCGATCCCAGCTCCTCGTGGTTCCAGTCTTCTGAGTTCTAATAACCCCATGCTCTTCCCTGTATTCTTCCAGGGTAGTAACTGCTTCATATAGTTTTATCTCTTTGTTAACTCAGGGGTTCCCTTTTTTACTTTTTTAGTTCTCCCATACCATTTAAAAACTTCTGGACAATAAACTCATGAAGTTTCTGTTGTGTTATCCAAATCTTGACTGCATATATAGTATATAAGATTATTTTAAATGATACCTAGTTGAACACTCAAACAAAAATTTGAATGGGCATTTATTAGTATCATATATATTATGGAAAAATATAACTAATACACTAAACTCATTAGTTCTTGAATATGATTGCTTAGGATTAAAACAATAGATTAAGAATGGGTTAAGTTAAAGAACATATTATGCAAATAGGACAAGTGGAACACAGGCAAAATAGCTGTGAGTGTAGCTAGCTGTTGGCTGGGGCATCTCAGCTCTCCTCCACATGGTCTCTCATCCTCCATTAGGCTAGCTTTGGTAGGCTTGTTTACATTGTGGTGGGGTTCTAAGAGAAAGCATATGCATGCAAGAAATTTTGAAATTACTCTGCTGAGGTATGTCTACTCTGCCCATTACTCTAATAATAAATACATCCTTTTTAGAGGGAAAATAATCTTGATTCCAAAAAAGCATCCAGATAGAGAGATTAGAAAAGTCATAAAGCTTGATTTCCTACTCTTCTTTACATTCCCAGGTCCATATGTGATGTCACCAGGGTTCCCAATGTAGCAACCAACCATGGTCATTCCCCAGCTCCTGAACTCCATCCTATAGCTGACTGTTCACTGGATTTGAAGGCTGAGCTTTACACACTCAGATCAATCAACAGTTGAGAGGGTTGGCTGCTGTTTTGAAAGTCATATAGAAAGAGCTGTACAAAAGCAACCAGTGGAGTCTCTGAAGTTGGGGGCCCAGAGCGCAGTGTTTCATCATCATGGTGTTGCTGGGCACTGAGTTGCTTTCTGGTGGCAGTCTGGAGGTCAAATACCAGACCTGGGAAGTCTGTGTATCGAGTTTGGAGAGGGCCTTGGGGAGACTTGAGGAGCCACCCAGATGTCTTACCTGTAGCTGACAAAGCACAACCCATAATGACATCCTGTTCTGAGAACTCTAATGCTATCTTTTCTTGCTTTCGTGACAAGGAGTTGAGGTAGTTATTTTTGTTCCAAGCAACTCCAGATGGGTGAAAGTCCACCCACACAGTCTGGAAAGGATACTAATCCTTCAAATCAGAGACTTCACAAGAAGCACAGAGGTGACCTGGCCTAATGAGGTTACCCCAGTGGAAACTGTGCACCCAAAATGTGACTTCTGGATTATGTGCAAATGAGTAGGAAAGTACAATCCACTAAGTGGAGACCTGGCATTAGACAGTCATTTCTGGAAACAGTTCAGCAAAGGCAAAGTGGGGAACGTGTCCCTCCGTGACTGACACTCAGTGACATGGCTTTAATTTTATTTCACTTCTGAGAAGAAAGTTGACATAGGTGAGCCACAGATGGAAAGCAAGGGGGTATGAAGAATGATTTCACTTATACCTGAATATGACAGCAAAAAATTTTCAATTTATACATTCAGTCCTTCACAGAGACTTCTTAATCTTTAGAGAGATTCTGATGTGCTAAAATTTTCTGGTTGAATGTTTTCCTTTAGGAATGGAGGTTCAGAGTTATAGGCAAAAGCAACTGAGAACCACAATTTTTCTAAGATAGCTAACAGTTCCACTTGAAATGATCAATATGATATAGAAAAAAATGTTTCTTTGGTTTCTGCACTTATTTTAATCTTTTTTGGAACTTTTTCTACACAGTGTCTTAAAAAGGACCAGGTTTGCTATTTATTGATAGATCTTCCTGAATGTCTCATCACCAAAACTTTTTTAAAAAACATTGTTTCCTTAATCACTTAAATTTGCCAAGTATAGGAATGAAGCATATCAAGACAATTTGCTTGTTCTTGATTTCTGAATTATTTTTGACTTGTTCCTTTTCTCGGCCCTATATCCAATCACTTCCCAAGCCCCACACACAGGGACTATTCATTTATTCATTCATTCATTCAATAAATGTTTATTGAGCACACGATATGTGCAACCTTCTCCCTCAAACTGGAGATATTTATCCTCTAAGTTTTCATTCAGTGCTTTTTATTGTGGACCTTAGCACCTGGTGACATGAGATATCTGTCATTGGCCCAGAAAGCGTTCTGACATCTTTGACATCACAAGCATCACTTAGATTAGTTTATTTCCTCTCCTGTGTCCAAGCATAAGTATGATAATGATCAGGTTTACATATATCCATACTTTATTAAGTAGAGAAATAAATATAACAGAGATCAGGTGTGGTGGCTCACATCTGCAATCCCAGCACTTTGGGAGGTCGAGGTGGGCAGATCATCTGAGGTTAGGAGTTCGAGACCAGCCTGGGAAACATGGTGAAACCCCATCTCTACTAAAAATACAAAATTAGCTAGGCATGGTGGTGTTTGCCTGTAATCCCAGCTATTCAGGAGGCTGTGGCAGGAGAATTGCTTGAACAAGGAGGCAGAGGCTGCAGTGAGCGAAGATCATGCCACTGTACTCCAGCCTGGGCAAAAAGAGTGAAATTCCATCTCAAATAAATAAATAAATAAATAAATAAATAAAATATAACAGTGATCTCTGTTTATTAGACACATAATGTGCCAGGTACTATTGTGGTCACCCTGCAAAGACATGGACTACACCACCCAAAATTTGTTTTAGGTGTCAAGACTGATGATATACCACATGGACCAAGAGGGTAAGAAAAGGTTTACCGCTCATGTAATGAAGATTTCTGAGAGAGCAGGGCAGACTCCCAGGCCGATCCAAAAATGACCTCAGAAAACCAGGCAAGGAGACTCCCTTAGCATTTATGGTGGTTAGGGATGGGGATAGGGATGTGATGTGGGTCTGGTGTGAGGGCTAGGGCTTGTCGGGTGTGAATTTCCTGCTGGTGCCAGAGGAGAGAGCATCAGGCTTTCTTAGCTTGCCCAGATGTGGGGCAGAAGGGAAGAGGGAGGATGGAAGATGTTAGCAGTCCCATATCAAAAGTGGAGGCATACTGTTTTTTCCTATATAATTTTTTTTATTATGGTAAAATACACAACATGAAATTTACCATCTTAGCCATTTTTAAGTGTATAGTTCAGTGGTATAAAATATATTCATATTGTTTTACAACCATCACCACCATTTATATCCATAACTCTTCATCCTGTAAAATGAAAGCTCTATACCCATTAAACAATAATTTCCCCATTCTCTCTTTCTGGACACCCTGGCAACCACAATTTTACTTTCTGTCTCTCTAATTTTGACGACTCTAGGTGCTTCCTTTAAGTAGAACCATACAGTATTTGTTTTTCTGTGACTGGCTTATTTCACTTAGTGTAGTGTCCTACAACATCATTCATGTTGTAGCATATTGCAGACTTTCCTTCCTTTTAAAGGCTGGATAATATTCCACTGTATGGATATACCACATTTTGCTCATCCATTTATCTGTCAATGGATAAGCATTGGATTGCTTGCAGGTTTTAACCATTGCAAATTATGCTGCTATGAACATGGAGGGGTGTATAAATTATCTCTTCAAGAATCTGCTTTCAATTCTTTTGGGTTATATACCCAGAGTCAAAATTGTTGGCAGGCCTTTCATTGCAATTTGCCCTTGATGTTTGATGACTACAATGTGCCATGTTTCAGTTAATTGAGTTTGAACTGGTTTAATTAAACCATTACGGTTCTCTCTGAGGCTTGTGTCCCAAGGCTGGTAGGGAAATTGAAAGTCCCATTGAATGACTCATTCAAGAGCCCAGCATTATATCTGCTGAGAAGTGACATGTGTGTTTTGTTCAGAACATAAAAGGATATAAGAAGTGTCTTAGGGAGGTTTTGTACTGTGGTTTTTGTATGTACAGAGACATGTGTGACCTTGATTTATATCTTGGGTATCTCTGAGGCAAGAGATTCATGGAGTTCTGTACTCCAAAGGCAGAAACTCTGGGTGAAACATTGTTGTTGCTGCCATTGGCAAGACTAGATGGTCAGACCATTGGCAATGGTCTGTAAGTCCGTAAAAGTGTGCGGATGGGGCTGATTATTAGCCAAGGCAACCCGTGCTAAGATTACTTTCTGAAGTTCCACTAATTGTGTTAACCCTTGGGTCCTCTCCTTTTTCAAGAATCTCCTGGTTAGGGATCGAATGCAGCAGCTGTTTAACAAGCCCCATCACATTGAATGTGGTTAAGATCTTGCCCACAAAGATTGTGTGCAGTGGCAAGGCTGTTGAGTGCCCCAGCAGAGGTATATTGTGTCCCTTTTCTAGTGAAGACAAAGCGCAGCTAAGAGACTAAAAATAGGCACTGAACATAAGAAATTTAGATAAATCGATGACTGTAAGGTATTTACCAGTTGCTGATTCAATGAAGTCAGTAATTTAAATAATATTGGGTATGAGGACCTCAAGGGGTAAGGCACTGTGACATTAAAATTACAATATCATCCAGGTGCAATGGTGCACACCTGTAATCTCAGCACTTTGGGAGGCCGCAGTGGAAGGATTGCTTGAGGCCAGGAGTTTGAGACTAGTCTGGGAAACATGGCGAGATTCAGTCTCTATACAAAATAAAAAAAATTGGCTGGGTGTGGTGGTGCACAGCTGTAGTCCCAGCTACTCTGGAGGCTGAGGCAGGAGGATTGCTTGAGTCTAAAAGTTCGAGGCTGCAGTGAGCTATGATAGTGCCACTGCACTACAGTCTGAGTGACAGAGAGACTTTGTCTCAAAAAAAGAAAAAAAAAACTTCAGTATCTATGGTAAGGCATCATTCCTTCCTTCCAACGTAAAAGACAGGTCAAATTGAGCTATTAAATGGAGATGTAGCAGGAATAATCACTCCCTTTTCACAACGGACCTTGCATAATGAGTTTCAATCTTAAATGCCTTGTTTTGATTTATATTGGATCTTACTAAATATTCCAACTAGGGTCAGGGAGGTTCAGGGGGTCACATTTTGTGTTAAGCCCATTGTAAGTGCCAAAAACCTAATTTATCTTTAAGTTATCACACTTTTGGCTAGGGCATCCATGCCCACTATGAGATATTTTAGGGCCATGGACATTTTAACTAGGTGGAGTTTAGGTAAGGCAGTATTTCTGGTGGTTAAGAAATAACCAAATACCTATTTGTTTTCTATTTACGTTCAGTAACTCTCCCACGATTATAGGGGGTACCTTGTTTAAATTTAGCGGGATCCCAGATATGACCGTAATTTCAGCCCCTGTGTTGATGAAGGCCATTAAAATTTGTCAACTGGTACATCTCAGTAGATGTTGAAATTAATTCACAATCTATGCTGCAGAGCTGTAAAGGCCAATCTTTTATCTTTTTGTTGTATACATTCTTTTGGTGCATCTTGGATTTCCAATTGGGTCAAACTGTGGACCTCTGTTCCTGTTTTTTTGTTTTTGTTTGTTTCTTTTCTCTGGCTCTGGCATCCAGGTGTTATTATTGTTATTATTTTTTGATGGTTACTGGATATTTTTCAGGGAGTGGGTGTTCTCTACCTTGCTTATATTTAGAAATTTCATCTTCCAAAGAGTCTGAAATTAATATAGTCTGAATTAGGGGCCTCCCTTTTAGAAATGGTTGCTTTATTGGATTTAAGCTCTCAGGGTTTAAGTTGTGTTTGAATTAATCCTTTGGCTATGCTACCAGGGTGCTAAGTGTATTTTTTTCTGTATAACTCTCAGGATTGACAGCTTTGTTGTGACAAACACATAGGCGGCAGCAGCAGCAGCGAAGCCATTTTGTAGGGTCCTAGTGAGTCACCTGTTTTTGGGAGTGCATATTCTTCCATGCAAGGGACCACCCAATGGTATGCATATTGCATAGGGCATCCGTCTTTCCCCAAGCACTCTATAAAATGGGGGCTAAAGTCTGGTTGAGACATACAACTAATGGTAACAGAGGAAGAGTCATTCCCCTGAGCCTAGTGGCAGTCATGGCTTGTGCTGGAATTGAGACATGTGAAGGAGTCCAGACACATGATCCAAGGTCGCTTGAAGGAGGACCCCAATCCCATGCTCCTGTTTCTAAATGCCAGTTAGTGAAACTTCTGAATTAGGTTGGTTAAGTATATAACAGAGGCTTGAAAGATCAGCAAATTCAGCAGAAAGCAGCTCCGCTCAAAGAGCAAGCCAGCCTGGCGGCAGCAGCACAACTCAAAACACATGCAAGCCAGCAGGCAACAGGGCCTGTTCACAAGTCAAAGCCAGAGAAGAATGAGCCCTGGTGGTGGTGGCCGTTGCCTAGGCACGCTGCTCAGAGTCGTGGTCACCCTGCAAAAGTGGGATGGAAGCTATCACTCCAGATTTGTTCATATGCCCCCCCAACCCCGCCACACACACACTTTGACAAGGTTTATTACTCACATAATGAGTAAGGCAGCCTTCCCTAGTAGGTCCAAAATGGCTTGAGAAACCAAAGAATGGAGGTTGTCTTGGGTTTGATGGTAAGTGGGGGTTAGGGTTGGATTGTGGGTTCTCGCCCACAAGTCAGGCTTGTGTAGTGTTGAACTTCTTGGCATCATCAAAGGAGAGAACACCCAGGCTTTTCGTTTTATTTTATTTTATTTGAGATGGAGTCTCACTCTGTTGCCAGGCTGGAGTGCAGTGGAGCAATTTTGGCTCACTGCAACCTTCACCTCCCAGGTTCAAGCAATTTTACTGCCTCAGCCTCCTGAGTAGCTGGGACTACAGGCACGTGTCACCATGCCCAGATAATTTTTGTATTTTTAGTAGAGATTGGGGTTTCACCATGTTAACCAGGATGGTCTCAATCTCTTGACCTCATGATCCACCCGCCTCAGCCTCCCAAAGTGCTGGGATTACAGGGTGAGCCACCGTGCCCAGCACAGGCTTTGTTATTGGCCTGTTCAGATAGGAGGCAGAAGAGGAAGAGGAAAGGATAGGGCTTGAAAGCTATCAGCAGTCTGATATCAAAAATGGAGTGAGATTATTGCAGACACATTGTTCCCTTTAATACCTAGTTACAGGTGAGAAAATAGGCTTAAATAGACCACATGGCTATTAAATTAATAAAATAGTGGAACTAGAGAACTAGAGTCAAACTCTGGCCCATCTGACTTCCAAACCTATTCACTTTTTTTTTCTTTTTTCGGTAGAGATGGGTCTTACCCTATTGCCCAGGCTGATCTCAAACTCCTAGGCTTCAAGTGATCTACCTATTTTGGCCTCCCAAAGTGCTGAGATTAGAGGTATGAGCCACTACGCCTGGCTCAAACCTATTCACTCGACCACTAGGCAACATTGCCTCTCAGGAAGAAAGGGAAGGGTCTAAGCTCTAACAATCTGGGCTCTACAGATACCACGAAGGGAACATCAGTTATCAGTGAAGAACTCTATCCATTAATAAGGAGCTGGACAACATTAGAGTATAAAACAGAGAGAGGAATAGGAAATGTGGGCCAATTTAGGCTTGAAATAAATGTTGACTAGAGATCTCTGTCCCTTGGTATAGTTGGCCAGAGCAACTCATTATAACTCTATTTGATTATCCCCACTTAAAGTTCCTGTCCCAATAGTCTGTACAAGCATTGGTGGATTTACTGGGTGCAGTGCTCATGACTGTAATCCCAGCTCTTTGGGAGGCTGAGGCAGGCAGATCGCTTGAGCCCAGGAGTTCGAGACCAACCTGAGAAACATGGCAAAACTCCATTTCTACAAAAAAATTAAAAATTAGCCAGATGAGGTGGAGTGCACCTGTGGTCCCAGCTATTCAGGAGGCTGAGGTGGGAGGATCACCCAAGCCCGGGGAGGTGGAGGCTGCAGTGAGCAAGATTGTGCCACTGCACTCCAGCCTGGGTGACAGAGCAAGACCCTGTCTAAAAAAAAAAAAAAAAAAAGCATTGTGGGCTGGAGTCTAGTATCAATATTAATTGCAGAGTTTCTTAACCCAGGGTAGGGGAGGAGAAAAGAAGAGTTCCGAGAAGGGGCATATGGATGAGCATCAACAGTTCTGTGAATCAGCCTAGGTGCGGTGGCTCATGCCTGCAATCCCAGCACTTTGGGAGGCCGAGGTGGGCAGATCATCTGAGGTCAGGAGTTCAAGACTAGCCTGGTCAACGTGGTGAAACCCCACCTCTACTAAAAATACAAAAATTACCCGGGCATGGTGGCACACACCTGTAATTCAAGCTACTCAGGACACTGAGGCAGGAGAATTGTTTGAACCTGTGAGGCAAAGGTTTCAGTGAACTGAGATCATGCCACTGCACTCCAGCCTAGGTGACAGGCAACACTCATCTCAAAAGAGTTCTGTGAATCAGACACACACACACACACACACACGCACACACACAGCTTTTCTTCCAGATTTTTTTGTTACTTTGAAAGTCATCTTTGAAAAAAAATTGGTGTCAAATTATATGATTAGGGTATTGTTTCATTTCAAACAATTGTGGAATGGCAATATACAAAGTTTATGGTTATGGTTGTGTCAATGCCTATGTTAATTTCTCACTGATAAAAATTAAAGAAGGTATGCTTTGCCATAATACTCAAGGGAATCTGTTTTGTTTACATCAAGCTTAGCTAAATTGGGAAGTATCCAGAGATAAAAGCATGATGCAACTGACGTATCCCTTGGTTTCACTTTCCTCATTGAACATGACGGAACACTAAAGCCACAGTGGTTCTGTGAATGCAAATTGCTCATCAATGGGTGCACAAAACAAACAAAACAGAAGGAGCAACTTCCATCTCAGCATCTTGCAGTGTGGGTGTGTTTCCTGAGAAAAACCTTAAATTTGGAAAGGCTGAACTCCACCTGATCTTACCTTTGTTCCAGCCCCAATGCCATATCTAGAAACATTCTACAACATTGTCACTCACATTGCCAAAAAAACAGAGTGTCTGTACAATTGGGGATACCTTGGAGAAGACCAGTACCTTAGCAATGATCAAGCTGGTTTATGACTTGGAACAGAGAAATCAATAAAGTAGTGCCTCTGTCAAATTACTTCACCTACTCCAGAAGATGAACATTTATTTCTTCCTGATATTTTAAAGCAGGAACTGCAGCAATTTCTCCTTCCTTCAGCTTGCAACTGCATGAAACTGCCAATGCCTTTCAGTGCAGAGGTACTACTCTTCATCCACTATGTGCATTCTGACGCCTTCAGAAGAAACGTTTTCTTTTGGCGGGTCCCTTTGGAAACATCATGACTGAAAAGTTTATTTTCTTCAGACACAACTTTAACTGGGAAAAATGTCTGGGTATGGATGACAGCATCTGGCATGCCTTACAACACATATGGCTTCCTTGTTTTAATGGAGATATTGCGTGCTTCATTACTTTCTACACTGGCATGGGGATTCAGCCAAAATCCTGGAGGGAGTCTTGTCTTGTGCCCTAAAAGCTGGCCTTTTGAGGAGTTTTTGCTACGGAATGGATGCAGAATATTGTGTTCTTCCTGTTTACACATAAGGATACTGCCTTTCTAGAAAACAATTCCCCTAAGTTCTTGATTGAACATGGGGCAGAATATTTACCTTTATGAGAGTATGAAAAGCTCCTTTGCAGAACAATTTGGCAGAAAATTCTTTTACTACTGGACTTACTTGAAAGAAATTATTATTCACCTGAATGAAGCCAATATTTCCACACAAGGTCTTTCAGTACTATTATGGTCAGTGCAGAAAAATTGTGGGCTTCTTTGGCCAAAATGTTAACCTGCAGTGGTTGAGTCTCTGCTCTCAACTGCTGTGTGAACCAAAATCTTACCCTGCAAGGGGAGAACTCTGCAAACTTCTCAAGGCTGAATGAAAGCGCTTCTGCAGATTGGAGCCAAGAATAACAGCCTTAAAAATTTCATGGCTCACCAAATCTGAAAACACCTCGGAACACTGATGAAGTCATTTGAAGGTTACTTATGCTCAGGTCATCTTCAAATTTAATGATAGATGCATAAACTGTTCCCTCATTGACCCAGCCTCATTAACTTAAGGACAAAAGAAATCAAGTGACATGAATTTAATTTACAAAGTCTTGGAGGATTTGGTGTTTACTGACATAGCCCCACTCTAATTTGGCAAAGCAAGCAATGGGAATGTTAATTTTGTCTTTTCCTGTGCATTTTGGGGGTTCAGGGTTTTTGACCCTTGGTGCCATTTGACGGAAAATTTAAAATTGATTTGGGATTGATATCAAAGACTACTCACAACATCAACTTTTAATTCAAGCCAAGAAATTATAGTGTTCTCATTAAAATGTGATTCTGAGAAGAAGAAAATTTTAAACATTTCTGTTTTATTTGCAACTTTGGATCGACCCCCTTTACCATAAATAGGCCTTAAATCTTAGAATAAGTTATAAAATAATGAGATCAGGAGGTTTTCTTTTTCTTAAAGATGGCTTTTAACTTCTACGGATGTACAAGACATACATTCCCAATGTCAAACAAATTAAAGACAAAGTGTTGGTGGGTGTCTTTTTGTGTGTTTTTCTGAGAGGGAGGAGGAACATAGCTTTCTTCAGGTTTTCAAGGAATCCTGGGGTGCTCATACGGAAAGAACTGTAGCATATGGCCACGCTGGCTACTCTGACCTCTGTTCCACTGGTTCCATTTACTCCCAATCATAGGTTTAGGCTGTTGAGTTCTCAGCAGGCTGTTGCACCTCAGCCAACTCCCCTTTTAAAAACAAAAACCCGGGAAGGTTAATCAGTCCAGTCCCTGGTCCTTAAGTCAATCAGTACAGCATTGAAGTTATGCATGAATTTCCCAAAGGTAAACAGATTTCTATTTAAATGTTATTGCTCTCATTAGCATCAGCGGTTTTCATTATAAATGTGCTGAGAAGTTCTTTTCTAATCTAGTTTATAAATTATGCTTATTACTTTCAGATGTTGAAAAGAAATCATTTTTTTTTTGGGTTCCCAGTGTCCTTTTTCCCGATGCTTTTATTTACGTTGCTTCCGTGTGATGAGCTGTGATTCTATTATAGCCTTCACTACCTTTCTCAATGGCCTATTTCCCCTGAGTTTCTCTGATTCCCTGCCATTATAAATCAATCCTCTGTTTTCTCCTTCCACTCTGAGTGTTTTTCTTTGACTCACACTAATAATTGTAGTTCCACATTTATTTTATTGTTACCCTCCATCTATGGCAAGAAATACTGGTTTTCAATTACACTGGCTATATCATGTGTTTTATTTAGAAATGCCTTTAAATTAAAAAGTGAGTTGATTAGAAGCAGGGATCAACAAACCTTTTCTGTAAAGGGCCAAATGGTAAACAGTTTTGGCAAAAAATTCAACAGATAATGACAGTGGGTGTGAGAGCGACCTCAGAGTGCCACCAGACGTGTGTGTGTGTATGTATGTGTGTGAGACCAAGGGAGCTATGTCGGTCCTTAAAAAACTGCCCTTTTCTATCCACTCTAGATTATCCACCTATATATTTTGATACACTTTATGTTAGCCTTTGCCATTTTACAGATGAGGAAACTGAGGTTAAAGGGCTGGGCACGGTGGTTCATGTCTAATCCCAGCACTTTAGGGGGGCCGAGGCGAGCGGATCACTTGAGGTCAGGAGTTTGAGACCAGCCTGATCAACATGGTGAAACCGCATGTCTACCAAAAACCAAAAATTAGCTGGGCATAGTGGTGCATGCCTGTAATCCTGCTACTCCAGAGGCTGAGGCACAAAAATCGCTTGAGGCTGGGAGGTTGCAGTGAGCTGAGATTGCTCTAGCCTGAGCAACAGAGTGAGACTCCACCTCAAAAAAAAAAAAATGCTAAAGTATTGCTGAAGATTATAGAATTAGTAGGTGGAAGAAGTGAGATTTGAACCAGATACTCTGACTCCAAGACCCATGTGCTTCACTACAAGGCTATCCCTTGCCCTAATTATGTTGGCTAAGGAACTGACTCTTCCCCTTAGGAGGTCTCAGTATAATAGAAACCAGTTCAGTCTTGAGAAAGTTGTCAACCTATGCACAAGTGCTTGGCATCCTCCCTCTTACAATTTCCCCGCAAAGGTGAGCAATGCAAGCCCCATGTACCTGGGAAAGCGTGGTGTCTTCCCTTGTATCAGGGGATGGACTGAGAGCCTACTTGCCAATAGTCAACTCCAGGTGTCTGTGCAAATGGGCAGGCAACTTATCTGCCCATTGTCTGCTATTGCTCTAATGATAAGGGATGTCTGCTTATGGGACAAAGCAACCACAACAATAATAATATCAACAAACAATAACAATGACGCTACACTTGTGTGATTCACCAGATGTCAGACACTCTCCTAAACACTTCGCATGTATTGCATGTATAATCAGTCCTCATTTGACACCCTCTGATGTCAACTGACACCCTCTGAGCTGGCCTATTAGTGTCCCAGGGCTACTGTAACAAATGACCACAAACTGTGTGGAGTAAGACAACAGAAATCTATTCTTTCATAATTCTGGATGCTAGAAGTCTAAAGTCAAGGTGTTGGCAGGACCACATTCCTTCCAAAGCCTTAAGGGAAGAATCTTGCCTTGCCTGTTCCAGCTTCTCGTGGTTACTGGCCTTCCCTGGCTTGCAGATGGATCTCTCCAGTCTCTGCTGTGGCCTCATGTGGCCTTCCTCATGTATCTGTCTCTGCATCTCCAAATCTTTCCTTCCTCATAAGGACACCAGTCGTTAGATTTGGGGGTCTCCCTAATTCAACATGACCTCTTCTTTACTTGATTACATCTGCAAAGACTCTATTTCCAAATAAGGTCACATTCATAGGTACCAGGGGTTGAGATTTTAACGTACCTTTTTTTTGGAGGGGGGCACAATTTCACCCACAACATGTGAGTACTATTATAATTTCCATTTTAAGAATGGGAAGTCAAAGGGCCTGAGAGTTTAGGAATTTGTCCAAGGTCACACAGCTTTATTAGTAGATTCAGGATCCAAACTCAGGTATTCTGGAAGCCTCTGCTCTTAACCACTGTGTGAACAACTGCTTTGCCTGCATATCTGGCTGATCCTCCCAAAGCACCTGGTGTTGACAAACAGGAGTGGGGTAAAAGAAAAGGGAGTGGAGAAGCAGTCCGAAAAATAGAAGACAGAAGAGGCAGGTGGTCTCAGAGGGTATTTAATGGTCTCATGACAATAAATATGAACTGCAAACTCAAACATCTTCTACTCCACTCCATTGAATTCGCTGAGTATGAATGTCTAACACATGTGTGGCCATGTCAGTGGCGGCTCCCAGGAGCCTGAGGACAGGTGAGGGACTTGGCAGGGTGTGAGGATTCTCATTCATCTGAACAGGGAACCGGTCTCTTCATGCGGCTGGGTGGGCACATGACCAACTCCGGCTGCCACGTGGGTAATTGGTTTTCTGTGTTCCCTTCAATAAGGAACAATATTAAAGGAGGCTGGAGATGCAATGAAGATAGAAGCATTGTGGAAGAAACAAAGAGATTTTAATGTGTTGAGTCTCGGGTCCAGGGAAGATGAGGGACATGATAATCGAGTATTAAAACAGAAAAGATTATGCAGCGGGCCTGGCACCATTCATCATCACTCCCATCCTCGGCTGGCGGCAGAACTGGGCGTCTGATGAGACTCCGGCATTATCTCCGCAGTTTATTTACATCTCAAATCAGGTTGCACTGACAGGAGAGAAAGGAATTCCAGGGATGAAATGTAACTACATGATATATTTCCTGCAGAAAGTGCAAACACAATACAGACTATCTGGTTAAATATATCATCCCAGAAACGATCCAGCTGCCAAATGCTTGAGTTTGCATTTTGTGTTTCTTGCCATGAGACCGTTATATACCCTCTGAGACGACCTGCCTCTTTTGTCTTCTATTTTTCGGATTGCTTCTCCACCACCTTTTCTTCTCCTTAAACACCCTTGTCCTTCAGGGTCTGGCTTCTCTATTGCTTCCTTCTCTCTTCACGTCTGTCTAGACAACTTCATCTTCTTCTCGGCTTTAAATGCTGGCTGGCTGTGTGCTGATGGCTTCCAAGTTGTACCTTCCTAGGCACACAGCTCTTGTTTTTCCCTTCTCAGTTATTTAAAATCTTTTTGAATAGGCACTGCGTTTTCATCTTTAAAAATCCAGATAAACAGTCAGTAAAAATTCTCTCTTCTTTGTCTTGCATATGCCTAGTTTCTGTCCTCATGAAAGATTATTGCACTTAATTTTCCTTTCCTTTCCCTTTTTTTCTCCCTTTCATTTCCTTTCTTAACAAGGTCTTGCTCTGTCACCCAGGCTGGAGTGCAGTGGTGCAATCATAGCTCACTGCAGCCTCCAAATCCCGGGCTCAAGTGATCCTACTGCCTCAGCTTGCCTAAGTGCTAGCATTATGGGTGAGAGCCACCACTCCTGGCACTCTTAGCTTCATATGACTCATTCCAGAAGTTCTTTACACATATGCAAAAAGATTTACATATAAATTGTAATTTTTCCTCATTTTCCCTCAAATGTATCATACTATACACATATTCTACACTTTGCTTTTTTCACTTTAGACCTATGATAGCATATTGAGAACATCTTCATTCTTCTTCCTTTTTCTTTTTAAAATTTAAATTGCATAGTGTTCTGGATGTCCCATCATTTATTTAACCAGGTTCCTATTTATAGGCATGTCAACTGTTTCCAGTTGCTTGTGATGATGGATAATTTTATGTGTCACCTTGACTGGGCCACAGGCTGCCCAGATGTTTGGTTAAACATTATTTCTGGGTGTGTTTGACATGAGGGTGTTTCTGGATGAGATTAACATTTGAATTGGTGGACTGAATCAAGCAGACTGTCTTTTCTACCATGGGTGGCCCTCTTCAAATCTACTGAAGGCCTGAATAAAATAAAAGGCTAAGTAAGGCTCTTTCTCTGCCTGTCTTTGAGCCGAGACATCAGTCTTATGTTGCCTTCAGACATGGACTTGGATAGAACTTACTCCATCGGTTCTCTTGGGTCTGGACTTCTCAGCTTCCATAATTGTGTGAGCCATTTCCTCGTATTTTCTCTCTCTGTCTCTCTCACTCTCTCCTCTTCAAACACACACTCACATACATATGCATTTACTTATACATACACATTTGCATTAGTCTGGGTTCTCTAGAGAAATAGAACCAACAGGGTGTGTGTGTGTGTGTGTGTGTGTGTGTGTGTGTGTGTTTGCATGAGTCCTGTTGATATGTTTCTCTGGAGGACCCTGGCTAATACAGTTACATTACAAACAATGTTGTGATGAGTAATTTTGTGCAAACACAATTCACACATGTGCATGTATATCCTTAGGATAAATTCTCCAAAGTGGAATTTTTGGGATAAAGGATATGTACATTTGTAATTTTGTTGGAGTGCCAAATTGCTCTTCAGAGTGATTTTGTGAAATTAAATCCTCACCAGAGATGTAGAAGCTTTCCTGTTTCCCCACAGCCCTTATCAACAAAATGTGTTACCAAACGTTTGGGTTTTCTTCCAATTTGATAGGTGAGAAATGTTATTCAGGTAGTCAATTTGCATTTCTTCTATTATGAGTGAGGTTGAACATCATTTTCTATATTTAAGAGCTGTTTTTGTCCTTTTCTGTGAACTGAGTGATCATATTCTTTGTCCATTTTTTGATTTGGGTTTTCATCTAGGGCCAAGCTCTAGATTTGAATGTCCAACATTCTACTTGGATGTCCTAGATGTGCCTCAAATTTACCATAGCCCAAAAGAGAACATATCATCACCTCTTTTCTTGCCTCAGCCAGGGACTTTCTTGTATTTTCCTATCTTGGGTAATGAGACCCAGCCCAGAAATCTTCAAGCTATTCTAGATTCTTCTCTTCTTCATTTGGCCAAGCAGCACTATAAAAATACCTGATCCAGCTCCTTGACAGGGAGAGGTGAATTTGGTTGCAAGTTTATTTTGTAACTATAGGTGAGAGGCAACAGTGAAGAAGAAAGTCCCCTGCCTCTGAGCCACAGGATATTATGAGAAGAACCTGGGACCATGTGGAAAAATGTTCTCACAAACTGGGAAGGAGCCAAGAGACCAAAGAATGACCCAGACCAGTCCAGCTTAATGAGTAGATGAATTTATTGGGACTTACATATAGGGCACTCTTGACAGCAGGACAGCTCCAGAGACCCACCTGCCTCCTATCTGTAAGCTGGTTTTAAGCTAAATTTTTTGGCTCTTTGCCTATTGCATGCAATAAGACTTTCTCTTGGTATAATCTCAGATATGCTGTGGGACGTCTGGGTTTTCAGGGACACCTGAGCTATGACCTTGGCTCACTGCCCAGCCTTTAGGGTTCAACCAGCAAACACACCCTTAAGTAATCTCATGAGGGATCAATCACTCTATACTTACAAAGAACAGTAAGCCCATAAAACTTGGGCATTACCACTCCAAAGAGGCTGGCTTACCTAAAGAGGGTGGTTGGATGGACTTCTGAAGAATATTCTCCATCTTATACCAACAAGATGTGAGCTCCAGACAGGTAGGGCTAGTCCCAGGACAGAAGGTTAGCCAAATTCAGAGGAGGGCTAGGAAAGAGAGGAGAAAGAGAGAGAGAGACTTTAAGAAAGATTGTGGCTGGGTGTGGTGGCTCACACCTGCAATCCCAGGAGGCCAAGCTGGGTAACTCACTTGCATCACTTGAGTCCAGGAGTTCAAGACCAGCCTGGGCCACCCCATCTCTACAAAAAATTAAAAAATTATCTGAGCATGGTGCTGCACTCCTGTAGTCCCAGCTACCCCAGATGCTGAGTTGGAAGGATTGGTTGAGACCAGGAGATTGAGGCTGCAGTGAGCAATGATCATGCCACTACCATTGCACTCCAGCCTGGGGGTCACAGTGAGATGCTGTATCAAAAAAAAAAAAAAAAAAAGAAAGAAAGAAAGATTGTATTTTTCTCACCTTTAAGTTCATGTGTTCCTTCGATGCTGGATTATGAATGGGTTAGCCAGGCTGCTATATGCAATGCTCACTTATAAAAGGACATTAAAGTATATCTATGAGGCTAAAAAGTTCCTGGAAATGCGATGAGAGGAGAACATTTTACCCATCAGAACACTCTGGGAGACTACTAAACGCAGTTGGAAAGAATCCAACTCTCAGATCTTTGGGACAGGGAACAGAAACCTCTTTTTTCTTCACAGAATGGGGCATGATCTTAGAATCACAAGTGGCTGCTAATTGGTCTTGTAAGGGGCCTTATTGATTTAGGGGCTTTGGTTTTGCTGACTGGGGCATGCAATCAGATCAGAGAAGAATTGCTGAGGATGCGTAGGAGAGGCTGTGCATTGTCAACACACACCCACTGTCTCTCCCTTTCCCCTGATAGGCTCAGCGTCTTCCTATATGTTGAAAAAATACTTAAGACCTTAGAATTTTGAAGGTCTTCACTTTCTGACCCACAATCAGACTCCGGCCCTGTGTCTCTTTCTTTCCTCTAAGGTGGGAAATTAGAGGCCTGCTTTGTGCTGGTGCAGCTCAACCAAAGGGGGTCTGGATCTGTTGCCACAGTTATTTCTCAATGCACCTTTTTCTAGGGTGTCTAACAGGTAAGGAGTTATCCAAGGGAGAGTGAATGGCAAGGCAAAGACTTCTTAGAACACGACAACAGCACACCCTTAGGGAGAAGGAGGAGAAAATTAGAGCAGGAAGGGTATAACCTCTGGCTGGGCCTCCTCATTTTGGGAATCATCATAATCTTGACTGATTTGTCTGGATTCTGAGCAAAGGAGCCTGTGTGTTGCTGTTACAGGATACAGGTCATGGTCCATTGTTATGGAGAACTGTGTCCTTCCCAAATTTATAGGTTGAAGCCTTAACCTCCAGGGTGACTGTATTTGGATATAGGGAGGTAATTAATGTTGAACGAGGTCATAAGGGCAGGGCCCTAATCTAAGAGGACTGATATCCTTAGAAGAAGAAGCAAAGATACTAGAGAGCGCCTCTTCCCCTACCTCTTGGTGTAAGCACAGAGAAAAGACAATGTTGAGGACAGAGTGGGAAGTCAGCCATCTGCAAGCCAGGAAGAAAGGGCTCATTAGAAACCAACCCTGGACTGGGCTTGGTGGTTCATGCCTGTAATCCCGGTACTTCTGGAGGCCAAGATGGGAAGATCACTTGAGCTCAGGAGTTTGAGATCAGCCTGGGAAACATAGCAAGATCCTGTTTCTTAATAAGTAAGTAAATAAATAAATCATGTATGTATGTATTTGTAAAATTATGGAAACCAACCCTTCCACCGTGATCATGGACTTTTAACCTCCAGAAGAGTGAGAAAATAAATGTCTTTTTTTTTTTTTTTTTTTTTTTCTGAGATGGAGTCTCTCTCTGTTGCCCAGGCTGGAGTGCTGTGACATGATCTTGGCTCACTGCAACCCGTGCTTCCCAACATTAAGTGAGCCTCTTGCCTCAGCCTCCTGGAGTAGCTGGGACTACAGGCATGCTCCACCATGCCTGGCTAATTTTTTTGTATTTTTAGTAGAGACAGGGTTTTACTGTGTTGGCCAGGCTGGTCTTGAACTCCTGACCTTAAACGATCCACTCGCCTTGGCCTCTCAAAGTGCTGGGATTACAGGCATGAGCCACTGTGCCTGGACAGTAAGTGCCTGTTTTTAAAGCCACCCAGTCTGTACTATTTTCTTTCAGCAGCCCAAACAGACTAATACACCCACATCGTTGTTTCAAATTCACTTTAATTACATGCGCAAGAGATGCTTTCATTCTCCTTGTTTAAAAAGAAACCCTAAACATGAGAGGCTTTATACCTCTCCTTTTGGTTCTTTAGACCAGGAGTTGGAAAACTACTGCAGGCCAAATCTGGCTTGCTGTCTTTATTGAAATAAAATTTTGTTAAAATACAGCTTGTTCATTTGTATATTATCTGTGGCTGCATTCACACTCCAAAGGAATTTCTGATTAGCCATGACAGAGACCCTAAGCCCTGCAGAGACTAAAATATTTACTATCTGGCTTTTTACAAAAGAGGTTTACCAACCACTCTCATAGACCATCTCCAGAAACAAGCACTGTTGCCAGTTTGATGTGACTTGTTTCAGCTTATAAAGCTCTGTATTGGGGTGTGTGTGTGTGTGTGTGTGTGTGTGTGATATTAATGGTATTATATGTTTCTGTACCTTTTTCTTTTACTTGTTGTCTAGTTGACAAATAAAAATTGCATATGTTGGCCAGGTGTGGTAGCTCACGCCTGTAGTCCCAGCACTTTAGGAGGCCAAGGCGGGAGGACAGCTTGAGTTCAGGAGTTTCAGACAAGCCTGGGCAACATGGTGAGACCTTGTCTCTACAAAAAATACAAAAAGTTACTGGGCATGGTGGCATGTGCTTGTGGTTCCAGCTACTCGGGAGGCTGAGGCTGGAGAATTGCTTAAGCCCAGGAGTTTAAAGCTGCAGAGAGTGATGATTGTGCCACTGCACTCTAGCCTGGGCGACAGAGAGAGAACCTGTCACAGAAAAAAATTGTATGTTTATGGTGTACAGTGTAATATTTTGATACATGTATATACTGTGGGATGGCTAAATCAACCTAATGAACATATTTACCACCTCACAGACTTATTTTTTGTTGTGAGAATGTTTAAAATCTGCTCTTAGCACTTTTCGAGTATATAATATATTGTTTTTTTTATTATTATTTTGGACATTATTATTATTATCTTGCTCTGTTGCCCAGGCTAGAGTGCACTGGTGCCATCTCAGCTCACTGCAACCTCCACCTCCCAGGTTCAAGCGATTCTCATGCCTCAGCCCCCCAAGTAGCTGGGATTACAGGCTCACGCCACCACACCAGGCGAATTTTTGTATTTTTTTGTAGAGACGAGGTTTCACCATATTGGCCAGGCTGGTCTCGAACTCCTTAGCTCAAGTGATCCACCCACCTTGACCTCCTAAAGGGCTAGGAATACAGGTGTGAGCCACTGTGCCTTGCTTACAGTACGTTATTATTAACTACAGTCACCATGCTATGCAATAGATCTCCTGAACTTATTCCTACCTGAAGCTTTGTACCCTTTGACCTACATCTGCCCATCACCTTCCCCTCCCCTCCCTCCTGACAGTCACCAGTCTCGCCTTTTCCTTATGCAACAGTAAATCTTGGAGATTTGTCCATGTTAGTAGACATAGATCTACCTCGTGGTTTTAACTGCTGCATAACATTCAAAGTATGAACATGCCACCGTTTATTCTGTGACTCCATTAATGAACATTTTGGTGATTTCTACTGTGTTTTCCTCTATAATAAGAAATGCTACAACAAATATCCTTCTATACACCTCCTACGCACATGTGTGAGTGATTCTCTTAGGTGGATGCCAAGACTGAAATTGCTGGGTTGTGAGGCAGGTACATCTTAAAATTAAGTTCTCCTTTTTGAATAGGTCTTACATTTACTTAATTCAAAAATAAAAAATGATATGCAAGATATATGTCACAGAGCCTTCCCCCCATCTTTTTCCTAATCTATTTTCCCTTCTCTCACCCCTATAGGTATTAGTTTCTTGTGTATACCTCCACGGTTCCTTTATGAACGTAAAGCAAAGAAGAACATGTATTTCTATTTTCTCTTCTTTCTTGCACAAAAGGTATAATACTATATATATTCTTCTTTATTTCACATTTTTTTAAACTTGACAATATATTCTGGATCTTTTCCCATAACCGTAAATCTTCTGTGACTATAGAGATACTCATGCTTTTTTTTTTTTTGAAGATGGAGTCTCCCACTGTGGCCCCCAGGCTGGAGTGCAATGGCGGCGAGATCTTGGCTTACTGAAACCCCTGCCTCCTGGGTTCAAGTGATTCTCCTGCCTCAGCCTCCCAAGTAGCTGGGATTACAGGTGTGCGCCACCATGCCTGGCTAATATTTGTATTTTTAGTAGAGGTGGGGTTTTACCATGTTGGCCAGGCTGGTCTTGAACTCCTGACCTCAAGTGATCCACCTGCCTTGGGCTCCCAAAATGCTGGGATTACAGGCGTGAGCAACCAAACCTGGCCAACTCATGCCTTTTTACATAGTATTTAATTTATGTAGTATTTCTTTCTGTAAAAATTAATTAATGAATTATTTAATTTTTTAAATTATACTTTAAGTTCTGGGGTATATGTGCAGATCGTGCATGTTTGTTACATAGGTGTACACGTGCTTGGTGGTGGTTTGTTGCATTAATCGCCCCATCATCTACATTAGGTATTTCTCCTAATGCTATCCCTCCCCAATCCCCCCACCTCCTGCTATTCCTTCCCTAGCCCCCCATTCCCCAGGCCCTGGTGTGTGATGTTCCCTTCCCTGTGTCCAAGTGTTCTCATTGTTCAACACCCACTTATGAGTGAGAACATATGGTGTTTGATTTTCTGTTCTTGTGTCAATTTGCTGAGAATGATGGTTTCCAGTTTTGTCCATGTCCCTGCAAAGGACATGAACTCATCCTTTTTTGTGACTGCATAGTATTCCATGGTGTATATGTGCCACATCTTCTTTATCCAGTCTATCATTGATGGACATTTGTGTTGGTTCCAAGTCTTTGCTATTGTGAACAGTGCCACAATAAACATACGTGTGCATGTGTCTTTATAATAGAATGATTTATAATCCTTTGGGTATATACCCAGTAATGGGATTGCTGAGAAATATGGTATTTCTATTTCTAGATCCTTGAGGTATTGCCACACTGTCTTCCACAATGGTTGAATTAATTTACACTTCCACCAACAGTTTTTCTTTGCATTGATATGCTATAATTCTTTTAACTCTCTCTTACACAACACTTTTCCCCAATCTTTTGCTCCTACAAATAAGACATAAAAGTTTTATTGTTTTCTAAAATTTTTGTAGATTTAGGCTTTGAGATGTTTTATTCATTTATTCAGTTAGCCAAGCATGTATGTCTGTACGAAATATTTTCCTGTGTGTTATCTTAGGCACTGCTGAGAACAGGGTTAACAGAATAGGCACAGCCTTTCTTCTCACGACACTTAAGATCTTGTTAGGACAACAGACCTTAGACAAGAAAACACAACCGTGACGTGTTTCCATAATGAATGTGAACCTGTATTAACCCACTAAGTTTTTTTTTTCTTGTGATCACACATTTTATGGAAGAAGTGTATAATTAGGCTTGTGAGACAGAGAAAAACTAAATGGGCCATGAGGACCTGAATCCGTTGCCTCGGTCATTAATACAGAGACAGGCACATTTTACATTTCAATAGACATTGCCATGCTGCCTTTCAAAGTGGCTGTGCAGTTTACACATCCACCTGGGTGGATTTTATTTTTAAAAACTTTTAATTTATACTTATTTAATTTAAAAAGTTATTTATTTATGGAGAGACAGGATCTCACTTTGTCACTCATGCTGGAGTGCAGTGACGTGATCATAGCTCATTGCAGCCTTGAATTCCCCGGGCTTAAGGGGTTCTCTTGCCTCAGCCTCCCTGTAGCTGGGCCTACAGGCACACATCACTATGCCTGGCTAATTTTTTTATGTTTTGTAGAGATGGGGATGTCTTGCCATATTGCTCAGGCTGGTCCTAAACTCTTGGTCTCAAGTTATTCTCTCACCTCGGCCTCCAAAAGTGCTGGGATTATAGGCGTGAGTCACCACAGCTGGCCCTGGGTGGATTTTAAAGGAGCCGAAATAGAACAGACATTGGCATCTTCTGGTTTAGCCAGATAAAACTGCCTATGGTCAGAACAAGACACACATCATCATGCCTTATTGCTGTTCTCTTGACTGAAACCCCCTTTTCTACAGTTTGTCTGTCTAGCTAACATCTTCCTCTAAGTTGCACCATGAAAGTCTGTGGCTCCATCTCCAACCCCCGTACGTAGAGTTGATCACTTCTCCTCTGTATCACCACAGACACTTACCCACATCTCTAGTTTTGTACTTGTTCCTAGTTCATTTTATTTCTTTCCCGGCCTCATCTCACTTCCTTCATCATGGACTTCTTGGAGGAAGAGAACTTTGTATTCCTGAAGCCTAAGACAGTGTCTGTTTCTGAATAGCTGCTCCATCATGTTGGCTGAATGAATAAATTAACAAATAAATGATCACTGAAAATGGAGATGAACCGACCAAATTGAATTTGGACAATGAATTCAGGGGTGTGTTTATCCACTAGTTTGCCAATCATGCAGATGAGCTTATCTGCGTCTGCTGATGGGATTTCGGCGTAATTTGCATGCTAGAGGGGGAGGCTGCCAACTCACAGAGGATTCTTCTAGGCATTTGTCATTCATTATAGAACATAAGCTCGCAATGGAGTCTATGCAGCACAGCGTCAGCCAATTAGAGAAGATTGTAGCTTTGGAAACAAACATCTGCTTGATGCTGGGTAAATAATATTTAGAATCTGGTGTTTTATGCCTGTCTATGTGATTAATTTGAATCCTGTATAATTTTGTATTTGACCATGTGGGACTCACAGACATCACTTCTATAACCTAAGTTACAAAAGCCATATCTGGCATTTCTCAGGATTGGCCTCATGTTTTAGGAGATGCTTTCTGGTTGGAGTCACCTGGGACTGGAGGTTAGCATCTATGCAGTGGTAATAGAGAAGGACATCTGTCTCCAAATTCTATCCTGGATAACCCTCCTGTAGAAAATTCAGGAGTATTGGGAAAATGTGAATGTCTTTTCTTAGCTGTTGCTAATTGGGCCTCCTCTTTCCGGGGGTAAGGATGTTAAAAGAAATGTGGTGAGATTAGCACCTTTTTGTAAAGTTCCTAGTCCACGATAGATTCTTTCTTTCCCAGATGCTTTTTGTACATTTTTCCCATTTGAAACTTTTTTTTTTTTTTTTTAGATGGAGTCTCGCTCTTGTTGCCCAGGCTGGAGTGCAGTGGTGCAATCTCGGCTCACTGTAATCACCACCTCCCGAATTCAACTGATTCTCCTGCTTCAGCCTCCTGAGTAGCTGGGAGGATTACAGGTGCTTGCCACCATGCCCAGCTAATTTTTTTTTGGTAGTTTTAGTAGAGATGGGTTTTTACCATGTTGACCATGCTGCTCTCGAACTCCCGACCTCAGGTGATCCACCCGCCTTGGCCTCCCATGCTGCTGAGATTACAGGCATGAGCCATCACGCCTGGCCCCATTTGAAACTTATATTACTATGGGGTCAGTAGAATTCTTTCCTGTTTACAAACAACAAATAGGGTTGAAAGAACCTATCCTGGGCCTCCAGCTAGCAGGCAGCAGTGCTGGGAGTTAAAGCCAGTCTGCTAAAGTCTCTGCTCCTCCCAGAACACTACCCTGCAGCCAAAGGTATTCAACAGAGCTATTTGCTATGACATAGCTGTGATTCTCTGCAGACAGTGCTGGGTGGATTGGCTGTGAATTTTGCCTCTCTTGCTTCCAAATGAAATAATCAAATGCATTGGCATCCTCATCCATGGGGTTCTCAAGTATATCATCCAAATGCTTTTTGTAAAAAGATGAAAGACCCAGTAAAGAGCCTGCTGCTGGTGGGCTTGGGCATACAGCAAATGCTAGGCAAGTGGTTAAGAATGCAAAATATTTGCTAAGCTAATAGTACAGCCTAGCTCTGTAGCTACCATCAGAATTAAACAAAGAGATAAGGCACTGTGTTTCAACAAAATCACCTATGGAGCTTGAAAAAATATGCATGTCTGGTCCCCACCCACAGATATTCTGATTCCATCGGTATTTTAAACGAGCTTTCCATGCTATTCTGATGCACAGTCAGGTTTTGGAATCTGTGATCTAGTCTATGGATCATTTGAGTCATCAGAACTTGAATAAGAATTACTTTCTTTGGATACATCTTTTCTTTATCACATCAAATCAATCTCCCCCAGCCCCCACCTTCCCTCTCTCTCTTTCTCTAGCAGTCAGAAATTCTTAAAAGCTTTTTGCCACTAAACCATCTGCTGGAGAAATCTCCCACTAGGTTTCAAATGCCAAACCTTTCCCAGTAGCAATTTTCTTTATTATTTTTGGGGAAAAGAATGCATTACATTTCTTCCTGATGAAAGAAACTACTTTAAAAATAAAAATGTTCATTATGGTCCCGTAGCAGTTGCTTATATTTTAAAAAAGAAAATAGCTTTATTAGACACGTGTCCTGGGAGTTTACTCCAGGCTTCCTTCACAGGCTTGATTCAGACCTCAAGGATGGGAAGCATGGCTGATCACAGTACCACGATGCTCCAGTGAAGAGTGGTCACATAGAGAATAGAGGCTAATTTCAGTCAAAGAATAGTAGGATGCTTTCTTGGTTTCCTGATGCCCACAAGCTTTATGGCAGCAGACCATGCTTCAAGCATAATTTAAATGTTTATGTAGGTTATAACCTTGACACACTGCATAATCCCCTCCCAATTCAAGTCTTCGCCCATTGGCATAAAAACCTACATCCTGTGATAAGGAACAGGAGTGTTAAGAGACCTGGAAAGAATAGCCCGGTGTGGTGGCTCACACCGGTAATCCCAGCACTTTGGGAGGCCAAGGTAGGAGGAATGCTTGAGGCCAGGAGCTTGAGACTAGCCTGGACAGCATAGCAAGACCCCATCTCTCGAAAAGAAAAAAATAGCTAGGCATAGTGGTGCTTGTCTGTGGTCTCAGTTACTTGGGAGGCTAAAGCAGGAGGATTGCTTGAGCCCAGGAGTTCAAGGCTGCAGTGAACTATGATTGCACCACTGCACTCCAGCCTGGGTGACAGAGTGAGATCCTGTCTATTAAAATAAATAAATATATCTGAAAATGTTTTTTTAGCCTACATTTGGAGATTTCGTTTTTTTTTTCTTTCTTTCTTTTCTTTTTTTTTTTTTGAGACAGAGTCTCACTCTGTCACCCAGGCGGGAGTGCAATAGCATGATCTCGGCTCACTGCAACCTCTACCTCCCAGGATCAAGCGATTCCCCTGCCTCAACCTCCTAAGTATCTGGGACTACAGGCATGTGCCACCACGCCTGACTAATTTTTGCGTTTTTAGTTGAGACGGGTTTCACCATGTTGGCCAGGCTGGCCTTGAACTCCTGACTTCAACTGATCTGCCTGCCTCGGTCCCCAAAGTGCTGGGATTACAGGCGTGAGCCATGGCGCCTGGCCTGGAGATTTCTTAAAAGTCCTGTTAGATGATCTTCTAATTCACTGAAATTAGGAGATCACTGGACTCCTTTGAAATTCATTGGCTATGGCAGAAGACTAGCTATCCACGAAAAATTCCTTATCCCCTTTCTACAGCATGAAGTTCCCGCTGTGAGGCAACTTCTAGGCCAGTGATGCCATTTCCCAGTTTCACTCCCATCAGCGAGTGGTCATGTGATTGCTCCTCACCACAGGAACATGAGCGGAAGTGATGTGTGTTACTTCTGGGTTAACGCTTTACTTATTTACTTAGAGTTTTGCTAGAGTTTCTCTCTTTTCTTTTTTCTTTTTTTCCCCAACTTTTATTTGTGCAGGTTTGTTATAAAGGTGTACTGTGTGATGCTAAAGTTTGGAGTACAAATGAATCTGTCACCCAGGTAGTGAGCACAGTACCCAATAGGCAGTTTTTCAAATCTTGCCCCCCTTCTCCCCTCCTGCATTTCGTATTCCCCAGTGTCTGTTGTTCCCATCTTCATGTTCATGTGTTGGGTCAGGGTTGGTTTTTTTTTTTTTTTTTAAGAAGTAGGTACCCTCTTTCCTTCTTTATTTCTCTTTCCTTCTCTGCCAGCAGAGTGCAGATCATTCCAAAGCTTTAGGGAAAAGTGGAACTGTAAGATGGGTCCCTGAATCACTGTGTGGAAGAAAGTTGCCTGTTGATCAGATACACCCCCACTGTGCTTTATGTGCATGAGAAATAAGCTAAATCACTGGAATAGAGTAGGGGGGAGTTTCTTATGACACTGGTTTGAAGCACCCTCATTAACCAAACACTGACCAGTCATCAGGATACTGAAGACTTTAATCTGGCTTGAGGCTCTTTAGCTTTCTGACACAGGGATGCTGCTAAGAGCAAAGATGGCTTCTAATGTCTGGCATGAAGCATATGGGATGGGTAAAGAGTTTTTGTCCTGTGACAAACATTATAAGAGAAAAGGGAATAATGTTTGTCATCAGATAAGAGTAGATAAAAATATTAAGGAGGAGAGAGGTCTGTAAAAGCAATGCTCATTGTGAAAGACAGGCAGACAAATAATTTCTGCCCCTTAAGATGGGAGAGTATTTCTCACACCAGTTTTGTTCAAGCTTCCAGTTACAGGCTTTGTATCATCCACAGCACTAACCATGCAGTGACAATTGTGGCAGTAACCAGGGAAGAGGATCACTTTGCAAATAACATGTATCAATAGCAGTAAATAGGGCTGGAGTGCAGTGGTGCAATTATAGCTCACTGTAGCCTTAACCTCCCAGGCTCAGGTGATCCTCCCACCTCAGCCTCTCACATAACTGGTACTACAGTTGCACACCATAATGTCCAGCTAATTAAAAAAAAATTTTTTTGTAGCGACAAGGTCTCCCTATGTCAACCCAGGCTGGTCTCAAACTCCTGGACTCAAGAGATTCTTCCATCTCGACCTCCCAAAGGCTGGGATTATAGATGTGAACCAGTCAATAAATATCCTTGAAGGTCTACTACAAACCAGACAGTAGGCTATGTACAGTGAGGCAAAAAAAAAAAAAAAAAAAAATTGTCTTCTGTATGTCTTCACAGTGCTTACAAAGCAGTCAGAGTGACAGAACATAATGACAAAAAATATTAAGGAACAGAGGCTAAGTATGAAATAAGTGGGAGGAACAGAGCTGACACAGGCCTGCAGAAAAGAGTGAACACACTCGGGTGTGTGACATGACATCAGGGAGAGTCTTGGGTAGCAATCCCAATTCAACAGCTTGCATCTGGGCGAAATGCAAACCAGAATCATTTTTAAAATCTAGGTAAACCTATGAGAGTGAGTCTTTTATGTAAAAGTCATTTGACATGTGAGTCATGACCGCAATAAAAATTGCGAACCAGTGTTCTAAAATTCTTCCAGCAGGAGTATCATTATGCAATTCTGATTGGAGCCAACATGAGGCTTTAGAAAAAAAAAAAAAAAGAATATCACTTTTTTTTTGGGAGGGAAAAAGAACAATAGATATTTTAGAAATTAACAATGTTCCCAGACTGTAAACAGACCAAGCAGAATGGACTCTGGCCTTAGAGTATTATTAGGGAATCTGGAAGCTCCCGAATGTACTTGGTGTTAATCTTTTACCTGCTGGATCATGAGTGGATTGGGGAGGGTTCTTGTGGGGCTTGGGACAGTGGCTTTTTCCAACTAGTACAGAAGCATTTTATTATTCTAAATACCCACACAGCTGGTGAAACATACTGTATAATAGCCAAATGTCAACCCAATATAGAATCTGCTACGGTCTGAATATTTGTGTATCCCCAAATTCATATGTTGGAACCTAGCCCCCAATGTAATGGTATTAAGAGTGGGGCCTTCAGTAGGTGATTAGGTCGTGAAGGCAGAAACCTCAGCCAAAAGGTGCTCTCTGTGAGGAATGGGCCCTCACTAGGCACTGAATCTGCCAGCACCTTGATGTTGGACTTCCCAGCCTCTAGAACTGTGAGACATGAGAACTTTTGTTGTTTATGATCCACTCAGTGTGTGATATTTTTGTTATAGCAGCCAAACAGACTAAGACAGAATTATTATAAAAAATGAAAACACTAGTGAGAAAGTAAAATCTCCATATGATCCCTCCTCTCAGAGATGCCTACCATTAGGAGTTTAGGGTATATTTTTCCAGACTTTGAAAAGTTTTCTGTGCAGACATAAACAATATCACATCATGCATTCTGTACTGCAAGCTGTCCTTCCCTTCCCTCTCAAAACAGAGTATATTGTGAGCATGATGCTATGTGAGCACATAAAGAATTATCTTATTCTCTTGTTCTTTCTTTTATCTCCTAATTAGAAATTTTGAACCTAAATCAGTACTGTTATTGAAGTGTTCTTGTGCACTACCAAACTACATCCTTACACCCAGGCTGCATTTTTAAGGGTGCACAGTTCTTTGGTGTTTCTGAAACTTTATCAAGAGCCCTCTCCTCATGAACATTTTCAAAAAAAGACAAATAGGCAGCCAACAAGCATATGAAAAAAAGCTCAATATCGCTGATCATTAGAGAAATGCAAATCAAAACCACAATGAGATACCATCTCACACCTGTCAGAATGGCCATCGTGAGCAGTATTAGAGATGGAGTCTCACTCTGTCATCCAGGCTGGAGTGCAGTGGTGCTATCACTGCAAATTTTGCCTCCCACATCCAAGTGATTCTCTTGTCTCAGCCTCCCAAGTAACTTGGACTACAGGTGTGTGCCACCACATCCAGCTAGTTTTTGTAATTTTTAAAGTAGAGATGGGGTTTCACCATGTTGAGCAGGGTGGTCTTTAACTCCTGACCTCAGGTTAATTTGCTGCCTTGGCCTCCCAAAGTGCTGGGATTACAGGTGTGAGCCACTGTGCCCAGCCCAGAATGGCTAATGGCTATATTAAAAAGTAAAAAAAATAACAGGTGCTGGCAAGGTTGTGGAGAAAAGGGAACACTTATACACTGTTGGTGGGAGTGTAAATTACTTCAACCATTGTGGAAAGCAGTATGGCGATTCCTCAAAGAACTAAAAACAAAACTATCATTTGACCCAGCAATCCCATTTCTGGGTATATACACAAAGAAGTATAAATCATTCCATTATAAAGACACACGCATGCATATGTTCACTGCAGCACTATTCACAATAGGAAAGACGTGCATTTAACCTAAATGCCCATCAATGGTAGACTGGATGAAGAAAATGTGGTGCATATACACAATGGAATACTACACAGCCACAAAAAAGAATAAAGTCATGTTCTCTGTAGGAACATGGATGGAGCTAGAGGCCATCATTCTTAGCAAACTAATGTGGGAAGAAAAAACCAAATACTGCATATCCTCAGTTACAAGTGGGAGCTAAGTTGATGAGAACACACGGACACAAAGAGGGGAACAACACACACTGGGGCTTATCAGAAGGTGGAGGGTGGGAGGAGGGACAGGATCAGAAAAAAATAACTATTAGGTACTAGGCTTAGTACTTGGGTGGTGAAATCATCTGTACAATAACCTCCTGTGACACAAGTTTACCTATATAACAAACCTGTACATGTACCCGTGAACCTAAAATAAAAGTTAAAAAAAAATGAGTCCTTTCCTGAAGCTACCCTTCTTTCCATTATCTCCCCAGGCCATTTTCCCTGTCTCTCTCACCCTATATTCTGCAGGGCTCACTGTAGTCTTGACTCCCTGAATTAACTTTAGCCTTTGGAAGGATATGCTGAGCACGAATAATTTTTCAGCCAGTCGTCTTGTAATGCAGCGTTTGAGGAGGTCAGTGGGGCAGTGTGGGACAGGATAGAAGGCAAGATACATAGTGGGCTGATTTAAACCTAGGTTTGTAAAAAGGGGGCCACCAGGGGAGCTGTCCAAGGTGCTACACAATGGGTTCTGACATGTCCCTGAATATGAAATGTGTCAGCGTGGTTTTTGTCGGCAACAGCAGGGGCACAAATCAAACAAGACTCACAGGATAGAAGCTTTTCTTTCTTGGCTGTTTCTTCTTTACATAAGGGAAGTCAGAACAAATATAGGAGGCTGGCTGAGTTTTTTTTCTGGACATATCCTCTTGAATGGCTTGCAGTCATCTCAAATTCAGCATGTCTAGAAACGAATTCATCACCCTTACTCATCAAACCTGCTCCTCCTTCAGTTTTCCCTATCTCAGAATAACACCATTGTCCTCAAAAGGTGAAATCAGCCTCTATGCTGCTACCTTCTCTACCCTCGTATTCTTGTTGGCTGCATGTATGTCTCTGGCCTCATGCGATCTCTCACCAAGTTTTGTTGCACTGGCCAAAACGTTCCTAGATACCATCCATTTCATTTCTAATGGCCTAGCCACTGGAATTGACCAGCTTTCATCTGGACAACTGCAAAGGACTGCAATTCACCTCCTCCTTGTTCTCTTGTTTCTTCCCACATAGCCATCAGAATTATCTCTAAGAATGCAAATTGAAATTCCATTTGACCCAGCAATCCCATTACTGGGTATATACCCAGAGGATTATAAATCATTCTACTATAAAGACACATGTATGTTCACAGTGGCACTGTTTACATAGCAAAGACTTGGAACCAACCCAAATGCCCATCAACAAGAGACTGGACAAGGGAAATGTGGCACATATACACCATGGAATACTGTGCATCCATAAAATATGATGAGTTCGTGTCCTTTGTAGGGACATGGATGAATCTGGAAACCATCATTCTCAGCAAACTGACACAAGAACAGAAAATCAAACACTGCATGTTCTCACTCATGGGTGTTGAACGATGAGAACACAGGGACACAGGGAAGGGAGCATCACACACTAGGGTCTGTTGAGGGGTGCCAAGAGAGGGACAGTGGGGGAGTGGGGAGGTTGGGGAGGGATAACATGGGGAGAAATGCCAGATGTAGGTGACGGGGGGATGGAGGCAGCAAACCACTTTGCCATGTGTGTACATATGCAACAATCCTGCGTGATCTGCACATGTATCCCAGAATCTAAAGTACAATAAAATAAAAAAAGAATGCAAATTGAATCAAGTCACTCCTTTGCTTAAATCCTTTAATGGTTTTCCCCTGCCTTCAGGATAAAAATGAACTCCTTGAGATGACCTATCAGGCCCTATATAATCTGGTATCTTTGCTTTGTCTTACATCACTCTCTTCCTTGTTTTATAGTTTTTTCTCTTATTCAAAGCTGACATGCTCTATCCTGACTCAGGGACTTTTCTCACATTATTCCTTCTGGCTGGAATGATTCACCCATCCCCACTACCATCCTGCTAACACCTGATTCATTTCTTAGCTCAAATATCACTTACTCCAGGAGACCCCACACTGATTTAGATCTACCATGTTCCTGGTGTACTCTGTACATCTTCCCAATAGCCAGTTAACTTCCTCAAAGTTTGTTTTACCTTCTAGACTTTATTTAATGAGGGCAGAACCTGCATCTTTCTTGTTCACCATTGTGTAATTGATAACCATGCTTGGAACATAGCAGATGCTTAGTAGGCATTTGTTAAATAAATAGGCCAGGCACAGTGGCTGACGCCTGTAATCCCAGCACTTTGGGAGGCTGTGGCGGGCAGATCACGAGGTGACGAGATCGAGACCATCCTGGCCAACATGGTGAAAAATACAAAAGTTAGCTGGGTGTGGTGGCACACGCCTGTAGTCTCAGCCACTCAGGAAGCTGAGGCAGGAGAATCTCTTAAACTTGGGAGGCAGAGGTTGCAGTGAGCTGAGATTGTGCCACTGCACTCCAGCCTGGTGACAGAGCGAGGCGCCATCTCTAAATAAATAAATAAATAAATATAAGCAAACAGAAGTCCAAGGACCCAGACTCACTGGAGACTGAGCTAAATACCCTAAGACCCTTGTGTTTGTCCACTAGCCTGAAGTGACCCGAGAGGGAAGGATTACAAGTTTAAAACAGCTGCAAAGTGCAGAGAAAAGGCCAGCAGATGTTCTGACTGCTTCTAGATGTTCCTGGTGGGCTGCGTGCTGTGTCATATGGGACTGCCAGCCAGGGCCTGCCATGTCGGGAGACCTTGGGGGAAGGAGCAGATCTCAAGCTACAGCAGATGGTAAGTGCTGTCTTTAGTCTTTAACATTTAAGGAAAAGAACTGGGAATAGACGTTCGGCTCAGTGGCAGTTATGATGCATTTAAATAAGCCTTGCAAATCATTTGCAGAATGCATATGCCTCCAAAATTCTTCATTGCTCATAGATTTTGTGGGAGCTTCCTGTGGTCCATCTTTGTATCCTCAATGTACAGTAGTGTCTGGCATGGGATGAACCCTCAGTGTGGGTGGCCTACCCACTGTAGGAAGGCACATATTTGAGACATATTGGCATTTGACTGGCCGTGGGTAATTGATCATCTTCCCCAGGAGAGCCACACCCCCTAGATGCAGAGACTGTGCCTTGTACCTTTGTACTCCCTCTCCCACTTTACTCAGCTTCTTGTTTCCCTCAAGCTAATATCAGGGCAGGTGGGTAGGACACTGGGTTCGGGTTGCTATAACACAAATACCATAGATTGTGTGGCCTAAATAGTAGAAATGTTTTTATTACAGTTCTGGGGCTGGGAAGTCCAAGATGAAGTTCCTAGATGATTTGATTTAGAGAGAGTTTTCTTCCTGGTTTGCAGACAGACACCTTCTTGCTGTATCTTCACATGACAGAAAGAAAGAGAGATGGGGGTGGAGTGAGGGGGGGGAGAGAGAGAGAAAGAGAGAGAGAGAGAGAGAGACACAGAGAGAGAGACAGACAAAGAGAGAGAGAGAGGAGAGTGAACTCAAGAGTGCTCCATCTCATCTTAAGGTACTAATCCCGTCATGAGGGCTCCACCCCCATGACCTAATTACCTCCCAGAAGCTCATCTCCAAATACAATCACATAAGGGATTAGGGATTCAATGTATGAATTTTGGGGTGACACAAACATTCAGTCCATAGCATGCTCTATCATCTTTTCCTGGAGAACCACGGTTTTGAAACAAGGGAAGTAGGGTTTGGATATTTCCATTAGCTTCCTTTTGAAAATGGGAACGGGAAGAGATGCTTCATAGGATTATTGTAAAGATTCAACGAAATCACATGTGTAACACGCCTCAGCCTATGACTGACCCATGATAAGTAGTTAGAAAATTAGGGAACTGAAGAGGCAGTATGCCATGCCATTGTGATCATGGGTCTTGCAGCCATAGAGGCCTGGGCTTCACTCTGGGCTCTGCCACTTACTAGCTCTGTGAACCTGACAAGTTATTTAACTTTTCTGACCCTGAGTGTCCTCATGGGGAAAAACAGGGCTAAAAATCTGTCTAGCTCAAGGAGTGGATGTAGGATTAAATGCAATATGCATATAAAATGCCTTGCCATATAGTAAGTGCTCAATAAAAAGAGAGTAGTTGTTATTACCATCATTATTATTGAACAGCAAGTGATAAATGGGGTATCCTGGCTATCTTAAATTGCCTCAGAAATGTGGGATCTGGTGGGTATTTATAGAGACTTCTTGTTCTTTTGATTGTTCAAGCTAAAAAGCTTAGAGCTGTCCTTAATCTTCCATTTTTCTTACTTCCCACAACCAGTCCCTCAGATATTCTTGTTGGTTCTACCTTTAAAATCTAGGTAGAATCAAGCTACTTCTTCTTTTCTTTTCCTTTAGCAAGATTCAGAAGACCATGTAAAATGCATATTACCAAATGGATTACAAATAACATTTCTATATCACTGAGTGATCTCTTTTTCCTTTTCAACTTTTATTTTAGGTTCAGAGGGTATGTGTGCTGATGCATTACATGGGTAAATTGCATGCCACTGGGATTTGGTGTACAGATTATTTTGTCACCCAGGTAGTGAGCATAGTACACAACAGGTAGTTTTTCGGTCCTTGCCCTCCTCTTCGCCTCTATCCTCAAGTAGGCCCCGGTGTCTGTTGTTCCCTTCTTTGTGTCCATGTGTACTCAATGTCTAGCTCCCACTTATAAGTGAGAACAGGCAGTATTTAGTTTTCTGTTCTTGAATTAATTTGCTTAGGACAATGGCCTCCAGTTCCATCCATATTGCTGCAAAGGACATGATTTCATTCTTTATTGTGCCTACATAGTATTCCATGGTGTTTATGTACCACATTTTCCTTTTGAAAATGGGAACGGGCTTTATCCAAGCCCCCACTAATAGGAATTTTGGTTGATTCAATGCCTTTGCTATTGTGAATAGTGCTGTGATGAACACACGCATGCATATATCTTTATATTTTTTTGAGACAGGGTCTCACTCTTTTGCCCAGGCTGGAGTGCAGTGGTGCAGTCATGGTTCACTGCAGCCTTGACCTCCTGGGCTCAGGTGATCTTCCCACCTCAGTCTTCTGAGTGGCTGGGACTACAGGTATGTGCTACCATGCCTGGCTAATTTTTGTTTTTGATTTTTGTAGAGACAGAGTTTTGCCATTTTGCCCAGGCTCGTCTCGAACTCCTGGGCTCAAGCAATCCACCTGCCTTGGTCTCCCAAAGTGTCGGGATTACAGGCATGAGCCACCACACCCACATGCATGCGTCTTTATGGTAGAATGATTTATATTCCTTTGGGTATATGCCCCATAATGGAATTTTTGAGTCTAATTGTAGCTCTGTTTCAAGCTCTTTGAGAAATCTCCAAACTGGTTGAACTAATTTACATTCCACAGTGGTTGAACTAATTTATATTCACACCAGCAGTGTATACACATTGCCTTTTCTCTGCAACCTCGCCAACATCTGTTGTTGGTGATTTTTTAATAGTAGCCATTCTGACAGGTGTGAGATAGTATCTCACCGTGGTTTTGCTGTGCATTTCTCTGATCAGTGATATTAAGCATTATTTTCATATGCTTATTGTCTGCATGCATGTTTTCTTTTGGGAAGTGTCTGTCCATGACTTTTGCCTATTTTTTTTAAATGGAGTTATTTGTTTTTTTGCTTGTTAATTTAAGTCCCTTACAGATTCTGGATATGCCAGAATCTAGCTACTTTTTAACACCTCCGTTGCTCCCACTCTTGTCTGAGCCACTGTTCTCTCTCTCCTGGACACCGTTACAGTCTCCTAGCAGGTCTCCCTGCCTCCCCATCCTTGATCCCTACAGTCTCCTTTCAATGCAACAGCTGGAGGGATCCTGGTAGAAATACAAGTCGTCTGTGTCTCTTCTCCATTCAAAACCCTCCAATGGTTCTGCAACTACCCCAGAGTAAAAACCAAAGTCATTCCAATGAATTAGGAAGCCCCATATGCTCTGCTACCTTCCTGATGCCTCTTTCCCCTCCCCTCCTGGCAGTCTCCCCTTCATTCAATCGATTTTAGCCACTCTAGTTTATTTACTGTTTCTTGAACACACCAGACACATTTCTATTTTGGGGACTTGGCACTGGCCATTCCTTCTTCCAACGCTCTTCTCCTAGATGTTTGCATGGCTAATTTCCTCTTCTTCAAATCTCTTTTCCAATGTCACCTTTTGTAAGACCAACGTGTATAAATATTAATAGGCAACCTCTGCACAATTTCCAGTTCCCTGCCCACTGTGCTTTTTCTGTCTTTTTTTAGCACCTCTCCCATCTAACATACCATATGCTTTACTTATCATGTTTATTGCTTACGGTCAATCTCCCTATTCTGGAATATATGCTTCCTAATGACAGGGATCTTTGTTTTGTTCGCTCTTCTATCTCCAATGCCTACAACACACTAGGCATTCATTACGTATTTGTTAAAGGGAAAAATGAGTGAAAGGGAAAGTACAACTTCAAACATCTAGGAGGAAATTTATTAAGTGAGAGAAAAAAATTCACAGGGCCTGCAAAGTATTTAAGCAAAGTTTTTCTTGAAAAAATTTTGTTGAAAAAAGTTTTTTCTTCCCAGTGAAAAATGTGGTTTTGTTTCGGATTACAATCCAAATACACAAATTTTAAGGAAGAGTGAAATGATTTGATAGCACTGGACCCTCATTCCTTCATGGCAACTGTGGGCAGAGTAGAGAAAAGGTTGCCCTCTCTAGATCAGGCAGACCCTCTCCAGTTTGCTGTGGTGCCAACTGAGCTCAATTTCCTCTTAAAATTCTGGCCCCTGGAGGTATCTGGGTTTGCTTCCTTTGATACACTTTGTTAGCAACTGGAGTGTCTGCACTCCCATTTATAAGAGAGGGGTTTCATTCCTGGGAGCTGGATCTCCCCCTCTGCCTGGGCTCTCTGTGCTTGTTTCCAGTGATTAGATACTGGGGTGACTGACCACGAAAGATCAGTTCTCAATCACTCCTGAACACATAAAAATACTGTGAGTACGTGAAATAAAAATGTTACATGCTGGGAACACCGATCAGGTGGGTAATGTTTATGTAGCATTGTTAATTGGATTTCTACAGTGGGATGTTCAGTGGGTTGGGGTCTATCTGTTAACACTGTAGTCTGTGACAGCAACTTCTGGCAGTGACTCAGCGTGGCTTCAAGGTCAGAAACTGAGCAGCCTCCTGACCAACAGGCTGGGGACATCATTGGAAGTTCTTGTGGGCCAGACTCTTATTGGTGAGCTGTATGGAGAACAACATCTCTCAGATTTATCCATAATTTTAATGAATGCTGTGTTTGAGATAATGACCCATATCTTGACTTGCACAAAGCCCTGAAAATACTTCTACGAATTGTGTTTTATCTCAAGTACTGCAGCATGCGGCATCCAGCATTACCATTGATATCATCTATTGAGAACTCTTTCCCAGGTTCTTTATTAAGGTTTAATTAAATTTTATGTCTTATCAATTAGGATTAATCTACATTTAGTCTGAATTAGAGGGAGCCAATTATAAATAACACCACTTCTCATTTATTCCTGAATACAAAATGAAGGTTTTTAAACTTTTTTTGGAGGAAAAAACCCCAAAACCTCACAACCCCCCTGAATCAAATGTGTCTTTTTAAAGAGTTTTATGCCCAGGAGACTACAAGTTCTATTAGAATAAAGGGAAAAGATGAGAATTCCTATAGGAAGGTGTTACAGACAGAAATCGGGGTCCGGAGGGAAAGGAGAGGTAATTTCTGTTACGATGTGGGCAGTTGAAACAAAGAGATTTCAACTTTAAAGTTTTAACTTGGAGCAATGGCAGAGAGAGAAACGGAATTCTCCACGGTTATTGTGACATCTCTGTTTGTAGAAGAGGACAGACCAGCTTGTGCTCTGTGGTTGTGCTCCATGCTGTTAATTAAATATTTCCAATTCTGTTATTTCTGGGCACAAGTTGAATCACACTCCTCCTCTCTCTTCACCTTGAAGTCAAATATGGGCAGGGGACTCATTTGGTCAATGAAATGCAAGAAGAAGCGATGACTGCCAGTTCCATTTAGAAGCTCCCATTTGGACTAGAGTGCAATTTCTCATGTTTTCTCCCTCCTGCTGCAGAGTGGTCATGGAAACACAGTTCAGACAAAAGCCCCATTAGCCCAAGATGAGCAGTGTCCTCTCTGCCAGCCTGCATTGTTTGTGTAACATGAGCAAGAAGTAAACTTTTGTTGTGTGAAGCCATTGAGATGTTGAGGTTTTCGTTACTTCAGCATCACGTAGCTTATCCTGCCCTGTAGAATCTCTCTAAGCTTTGATTTCTTCCAAGCTTTGGTACCAACCTCATTGGGTTGTTATATGAGGAAGAATAATGAAGTAATTAACAAAAAGTGTTTCATTTAGTGCTGGCACACAAGTACTCAGTTAACGTTAGTGCTTCTTCTTATTACTGTTGTAGTTAGGGATGTCTATGTATTATGGCTAAATGGCCCTATTTGGGATATTCTGATGGTACGTTCAAAGTTTATTTAAACTCTTAGTATCTCAATGTCTTGCCTTTCCACCTGATCAGAAGTTTCACATCAAGCACTTTTATTCCCCTATGCTAAAGAGTTTACGAAGCCTTATAATGCACAGTTCTATTTACTTCCTTCTTTCCCTTACAGCACTATCGAATAGTCCAATAATATATAGTTCGAAAAAGGGCAAAAACCTTATGATAACAGTCCATTTAGGAAGGTACTGAGTTTTCAAATGAGCTTTTGGAGACCTAGCCTGCATAGGTTTTTTGGCAGACCTGTGAACTCAAGGATCCCCTTTCCACAAATATCCAGAGTAACTTGTGATTTATAACTTGGGCTTCTGTACATTTTCTGGCCTGGACCTTATTTAAGTGTGTCCAGCTAATATACAGTGTGTAAACCATGAGGTTTATAGAGACTCCAATTTTTGTTGTGACCAATATAATGGGTACACATTGTGAACTCTTCCCATGGGCTTGGTGCATTATTGAGCCGAGAAGCCTCTAGAGATTGCCTCATAGCAGGAAACCAGAGAGATATCCAGGAACAATAATGAGACCAGTTCAAATATTATGTGGACCCAGCATTTAGAAAGTCCAGTTCTTATGGATGCAAAGGTCTTGTTCTAGAATCAGGATGTGGTCCCAAATACGTGCAAAGTCACCACAGTTAGGAAGATTTTGGTTGCAAGTGACAGAAACCCAGCACAAACCAAAAAGGACAATCATTGGCACTTGTAACCCAGAAATTTAATGGATAAACCCTTCCAGCTTCAAGTATGACTCAATGTAGATGTCCAAATGATGTCATTTTCTTTCTCTTCCCCCACTCTGACTCGTTTTCTCTGTATCTATTTTCTTTTTTATCAGACTGTATCTGCATGGCCGCAAATATGCCATTGGCACCTGTAGGCTCTGATTGCTCTTATTCCAATCTTCCCAGAAAAAAAGACTGCCCCCCAACCTTTTTTTTTTTTTTTTTTGATACTTGGGAGGGCGCCAGGGCTAGTTTTGCTGTTTCCTCTCTTTTCTAAACTTTTAAGTTCAGGGGTACAAGTGCAGGTTTGCTACATAGGTAAACCTGTGTCATGGGGGTTTGTTGTAGATTATTTCATCATGCAGGAATTAAGCCTAGTACCCATTAGTTATTTTTCCAGATCCTCTCTCTCTCCCACCCTTGACTCTCTGAAAGGTCCCAATGTATGTTGTTCCCTTCGATGTGTCCCTGTGTTCTCATCATTTAGCTCCCACTTATGAGAACATGTGGTATTTAGTTTTCTGTTCTTGTGTTAGTTTGCTAAGGATAATGGCCTCCAGCTCCATCCATGCGCCTGCAAAAAAAATCTTGTTTTTTATGGTTGCAGAGTATTCCATGGTGTATATGTATCACGTTTTCTTTATCCATCTATCATTGACAGGCATTTAGATTGATCTAACCGGGGCTAATTTTTCTAATCCACAAATAACTTCTGCAAATTGAAAAAGACTTAAAAATCCAATAAAGAAATAGGTAAAGAATAGGGGTAGGCAATTTTCAGAAGAGGAAATGCAAATAGCCAATAGACAAATGAAATCATGCTCATTCTTATGGGGGAAGGGGAAATGCAAATAAAATGACAATAAATTACTTTATAAATTAATCAATTTGGCCCAAACTGAAATGATTTATTACCATCCCTTATGATTATATGGAGGAAGAAAGGACTCTCATACTTTGCTGGTATGAGTAAGAAATTGCTTTAACCATTCAAGAAAAATCCGAAAGCAGCTACTGAAATTCCAAATATACTTACTCTTTGACTCAGAAATTTCACTTTTAGCATACAGAAATAGAAGTACCAATTCCGTAGAAAAATGTTTATTACATTACATATTGGATTCTTGCAAAAATCTGGAAACAAAATTAATGTCCAAAAGCAGGGAATTATTGAATAAATTATAATATGTCATGTTTTAGAATTTTATGCAATGGTTGGTATATGGAGCGATGCATATACTTTCTTGTTAAGTAAAAAGGCACATTTGTCTAATATTCTATTTTTGAAAAAAAAGAGAAAATCTTTCATGCTTTTCATTTATGATGTTTGCATGAACTCAGGAAAAGTATGGAAAGATACATAGCAAATTGTTGACATTAGTTACTTTGAAGGGAAGGAGGCATGTGACATATACTGCAACTTGAATTTGAAGGGAAAATTCATTAAAGTGCATATAAAACAGGATAAATTGTACCTGTGTCCTTAAGACAAATTACCACAATGGAAGATACAGTGTGACATCCTAAATCTTGGGGTAGGCATATGGGGATATGCATGTCTTGTCAAGGTCTGTTTCCTGGTGTTAAAAGAAGAATTTTATTTTATTTTTTTGAGACAGGGTCTCACTCTGTTGCCCAGGCTGGAGTGCAGTGGCACAATCACTGCTCATTGCAGCTTCAACCTCCCTGGGCTCAGGTGATCCTCCCACCTCATTCTCTCAAGTAGCTAAGACTATAGGTGCTCACTACCACACTCTAGCTGATTTTAAAAATATTTTTTAGAGATAGGGTCTCATTATGTTGCCCAGGCTGGTCTCAAACTCCAGGTCTCAAGCAATCTTCCTGCCTCAGCCTCCCAAAGTTCTGGGATTACAGGGGTGAGCCACCATGCTTGACCTGAAAGAAGAACTTTAGACAGATGAAATTTAACAGAGTTTATTGAGCAAAGAACAATATAAGAATAGGGCAGTCCTCCTTTTCAGAGAGAGTCTTGCACTGCCATGTGGTTGGGAGAGGATTTATGGACAGAAAAGGGAAGTGAAGTGCAGAAACAGCTGGCTTCATCACAGCTTGGCATTTGCCTTCTTTGAACACAATTTGAACAGCTGGTTGCCTGCGACTGGCCAAAACTTGGTGATTGGTGCAAGAGTAGGTTACAGACTGTTGACATATTCGGTTAAGTTACAGTTCGCTATGTGTGCAGAAAACTTAGGCCCAACCTAGAATGTGTCAGGAGGGGGCAGGTGCGGTGACTCACATCTGTAATCTCAGCACTTTGGGAGGCCAAGGTGGGTGGATCATTTGAGGTCAGGAGTTTGAAACCAGCCTGACCAACATGGTGAAAGCCCCTCTCTACTAAAAATACAAAAAAATTAGCCAGGTGTGGTGGTGAGCACCTGTAATCCCAGCTACTTGGGAGGCTGAGACAGGAGAATCACTCAAACCCAGGAGAAGGAAGTTACAATGAGTTGAGATCTCACCATTGCACTCCAATCTGGGTGACAGAGGGAGACTCCGTCTCAAGAAAAAAAAAAAAAAGAAGAAGAAGAAAGAAGAATAGAAGAATTAGTGAGTCAACATTGCTCCTCACGATGACCAGCCTTTGTGTTTGTGTCAGGATCAGTAAGCAAATCCATCCAGCAGATGCTTATGGAGCATGGGGCCTGGTGCTAGGCACATCATCAGTCTTGTTCCAGTGGTCTGTTTTTCATCTTTATACTGAATGGCTATTATTATATGGAAATGGGGTAAGAAGAACAAGGACTTAAGAGGTTGTTGAGTTAAAGGAGAACTAAATATATGAAGAGGATAAAAGAATGTGAAAATAATACATATGGAAACTTACAGAATACAGCCAAAGCCCTTGAATTGCTTTCTCTTGTTGAAAATAAAAATAAATGGAGTTAGCTTTAAAATTAAGGAGTATAAAATTTGGCAAAAAAATTTAAAGAAGTCAAGAAAAATAAGCCCTTTAACAAACAAAGCAGAAAATCATGGATTCAAAACCAGAAAAGTGCAAGATGTGATAAATACATGTAAGTAGTAGCTCTTGGAAGAAAATTAATAACATAGATTAACCTCTGAAAATTGATTGGGGGGGATAAACAAAAAAAAATAAAATTACAAGTGATGTGGAGCTCTAAGAGGCATGCATGAAATTTAAAAACCAAGATATGGAAGGACACGGTGGCTCACGCCTATAATTCCAGCACTTTAGGAGGGCGAGGTGGGCAGATCACCTGAGGTCAGGAGTTCGAGACCAGACTGGCTAACATGGTGAAACCACATCTCTACTAAAAATACAAAAATCAGTTGGGTGCGTTGGTGCATGCCTGTAATCCCAGCTACTCGGGAGGCTGAGACAGGAGAATCGCTTGAACCAAGGAGGCAGAGGTTGCAGTGAGCCAAGATTGCTCTACTGCATTCCAGCCCGGGTGACAGAGCAAGGCTCTGTCTCAAAAAATAATAGTAATAAAATAAAACAATAAATAAAAGCCAAGATATTACAATGTGACTCTATATAAAGAAATACAAAAGATTCAATGATGCAGATATTTTTAATAAAATATGAATTACAAAAATTGACTTATGAAAAAGTAATGTCTGGAATAAAAAAGTAAATATACAAAAATAAAAAGTGCCTGGGCATGGTGGCTCATGCCTATAATTCCAGCAACTTTTTGGGAGGCCAAGGCAGGAGGATTGCTTGAGTCCAGGAGTCTGAAACCATCCTGGTCAACATTGTGAGATCCTGATCTTTACAAAAAAGTAAAATACTGTCTGGGCTTGGAGGTGCACACCTGTATTTCCTGCTATTCAGAGGTGGAGGTAGTAGGATCCCTTGAGCCCAGGAGTTCGAGGATGCAGTGAGCTATGATCACATCACTGCACTCCAGCCTGGGTGACAGGGTAAGACCCCATCTCTTTAAAAAATAAAATAAATAAAAATAGAAAAGTTAAAGTATTATTGAATGATAATTTTAGAATAGCCTCCTTAAACAGATTTTTCTAATTTTTTTCTCTGCAAATTTTCTAGTAACAAATTTATTCCTATACTCAATGAATGGTTCCAGATTATAGAAAACCGTGGAAAACTTTCTAATTCATTTTATGAGAACGGTACAACCCTGAAATTCAATCTTGAAGAGTATCGTGGAAAAAAAAACAGAACAGAAGACCAAGGCACTAGATGAAAAACTATAAATAAAATAATAGCAAACAGAATTCAATAATACATTAATAGAGTCACTTACCCTGACCAAGCAGGATTTAGCCTAGGAATGCAAAGACGTTTGTTTTTTGAATCATTTTATTAAAAAAAAAATAGAATAAAATCTTATAGGTTAGAGTCACATTTTTTTTTACTCTCCTGGGTTTTCTTCTCTTCCTTTTTCCATCCCCTATAACTTGAAAGAAACAAAGATAAGGACTATTTTGAAGTTGGTATTTATCTTTCTAATCCCTTTCATATCCCTACAATTTTTGTAAGTATCCATTAATATTTAGCTACATATTATTTTGTATGTTCTTTAAAATCCCATAGCTGGTTTTATTCTAGGCGTGTTCCTGTGGAACTGGCCTTTGTTCTTTTAGCCTTCTGTTTTTGAGATTATCCACGTTGATAAAAGTGGATCTAGCTCATTCATTGTATGAATGTACCGGTGGGGCACGGTGGCTCAGGCCTGTAATCCCAGCACTTTGCAAGGAGAGGTGGGTGGATCACCTAAGGTCAGGAGTTTGAGACCAGCCTGGCCAACATGGTGAAACCTGTCTCTACTAAAAACACAAAAGTTAGCCAGGCTTGATGGTGTGTGCCTGTAGTCCCAGCTTCTTGGGAGACTGAGGCAGGAGAATCGCTTGAACCTGGGAGACAGAGGTTGCAGTGAGCCAAGATCATGCCACTGCACTCCAGCCTGGGCGACAGAGTGAGACTGTCTCAAAAAAAAAAAAAAAGTAACATTATTTATAATTTTTTACATGTAGATCGAATGTTTGTATCCCTCGTCCCCCAAATTCAAATGTTGAAGTCCTAACTACCAATTTGATAGTATTAGAAGGTAGAACTTTGGGAAGTGATTAGGTCTTACGGGTGGAGCCTCTTGAATGGAGTCAGTGTCATTATACAAACGACCCTTGAGAGCTTTCTTTCCCTTGTTCCCCCACGTGAGGACACAACTAGAAGGTAGCCACTTGCAATCCAGAAGAGAGCCCTCACCAGAACCTGACCATGCTGGCACCCTGATTTCAGACTTCCAGCCTCCAGAACTGTGAGCAATAAATTTCTGTTGTTTATGAGCTACCCAGTTTATGATATTTTGTTATAGCAGCCTGAACTAAGACACATTTGGGTTTTTTTTTTCTGGTAGCTATTATAAACAATGCTATTATAAACATTGTGCAGATTTTTTAGACTGGCATGTGTGAATAAGGTTGTGGCAGTTTTCTGTCCTATCAACAGAGTGTGAGAGTTCTGTTTTCCACATTCTTGCTAACTCTTGTGTGGGATGTGATTTTATTCCCGTTTTTATTTGCATTTCCCTGATTACTAGTGAGATGGAATTTTTTTTCATGTTTATTGATCTAGAATACTTCCCATATCCAGAATTGTCTTTTTGTATCTTTTGTCTAATTTATACTAGATTTAAAAAATCCCTTTTCTATTAATTTGTAGGATTTCTGTATATATTCTCAATGCTGACCCAGACTGCTTAATAACAGGAAATTTATTAATGTACTCTATCAAATAAAGAAATAAAAAGTCTGTATGATTTAGTCAATAAGTACCAAAAGGTATTCAATGGGCCTGATATCCATTCCTGATAAAAGGCTCTTTGAACATTTGAGATAGAAACATGATAAAAATATCTCTTTTTAAAATCAAAGTACATATCAGACTTGATGAAACATCAGATATATTCCTATTAGAGACAAGGAATGTTCATTGTTACGGATGGAATTGCATTCCCCCAAAATTCCTTTCCTTTCTTTCTTTCTTTTTTTTTTTTGAGTGAGTCTCACTGTCACTTTAGCTAGAGTGCAGTGGGGGATCTTAGCTCTCTGCAACTGCTGCCTTCTGGGTTCAAGTGATTCTCCTGCCTCAGCCTCCTGAGTGGCTGGGATTACAAGTGCTTGCCATCATGCCCGGCTATTTTTTGTATTTTATTTTATTATTATCATTATTTTTGAGACAGTGTCTTGCTATGTCACCCATGCTGGAGGACAGTGGTACAATCTCAGCTCACTGCAACCTTTGCCTTCTGGGTTCGAGTTATTATTCTGCCTCAGCCTTCTGAGTAGTTGGGACTACAGGTGCATGCCACCATGGCCAGCTAATTTTTGTATTTTTAGTAGAGACAGGGTTTCACCGTATTGACCAGGCTGGTCTCGAACTCCTGACCTTGTGGTCTGCCCGCCTCGGCCTCCTAAAGTACTGGGATTACAGACATGAGCCACCGTGCCCGGTCGAATTTTTGTGTTTTTAGTAGAGATGGGGTTTAGCCATGTTGGCCAGGCTGGTCTCCAACTCCTGACCTCAAGTGATCCACCTACCTTGGCCTCCTGAAGTGCTGGGATTACAGGTGTGAGCCATGATGCCCGGCCCATTCCCCGCAAAATTCTTATGTTGAAGTCTTAACCCCAAATGCCTCTGAAAATGACTAGAAACAGTACCTTTAAGGTAGTAACTATGTTAAAGTGAGGTTGGTAGGGTGGGCACTAATCCTATGTAACTGATGTCCTTGTAAAAAGAGAAAATGAGAACATAGACATGTACAGAGGCAAGACCATGTGAAGTCACAGGGAGAAGATGGCCACCTATAAGCCAAGGAGAGAGGCCTCAGAAGAAACCAACCCTACTGACACCTTGATGTTAAGCTTATAGCTTCTAGAACCAGGAGAAAATAAATTTCTGTTGTTTAAGCCCTCTCATCTGTGGTACTTCATTAGGCAGCCCTAGTAAACTAATATCCTCACATTTTCTGATCTAAGTGTGCTCTGATTTTTTTTTTCTTTTGAGACTGGGTCTTGCTTTGTCACCCAGGCTGGAGTGCAGTGGCATATCTCCACTCACTGCAGCCTCAGCCTCCCAGGTTCAAGTGATCCTCCCACCTCAGACTCCTGAGTAGCTAGGACTATAGGTGCACACCGCTATACTCAGCTATTTCTTCTTTTTTAGGAGATGAGGCCTCACTGTGTTGCTCAGACTGGTCTTAAATTCCTGGGCTCAAGTGATCCTCCTACTTCAGCCTCCCAAAGTGCCAGGATTACAGCCCTGAGTCACCACGCCCTGCCTGCTGTGAACTTTTTGACCAATGGCATGACAGAGAAATAAGAAATGCAACTATGAGAACGAAAGAAACCAATGTATCATTTATAAGTGATATGATTATATGATAAGAACTGTAACAATCTCAATAAGACAGTTCAGGAAAGTGGTCAGATGTGAGATAAACCTCTGAAAATCAGTAACAAATAAGAAAACTATTATTAAAAGTGTTTTGTGCAATAGCAATGAAAAAATAAAATAACCGTCTGTATATAACATAAAATGTACATGAGGAAAAACTATAGAAATTTACAGAGCAATACAGATGGTTTAAATAAATAAAGAGGTTTCAGTTGCTTGCATTGGAACCTAAAGAGTTTAGAGATTTAAATTCTTCCAGAATTAGCTAACAGACTCAACATACGGAATTTACAGTTTTTAGGAGCTTAATAAAATAATTCTGTGGTTCAGTTAGAACAATTTGAGAAAGATGGGAACATCAGATATAATGACTTATTTCAAAGCTCCAACAATTGAAACAAGGTGGCCTGGCTACAAATTCAAAGCCAGGGAAATGGAACAGCTACGTAACCTCGTGTTACTTTATTATTGTTATTATTTTGAGACAGAGTCTCACTCTATCACCCAGACTGGAGTGCAGCGGCATGATCTTGGCTCACTGAAGCCTCCACCTCCTGGGTTCAAGCGATTCTCCCACCTCAGCCTCCCGAGGAGCTGAGACTACAGGGAAGTGCCATCATGCCTGGCTAATTTTTATATTTTTGATGGAGATGGGGGTTCACCATGTTGGCCAGTCTGGTCTTGAACTCCTGACCTTAAGTGATCTCCCTGCCTTAGACTCCCAAAATGCTGGGATTACAGGCATGAGCCACCATGCGTGGCCACAATGTGTTACTTTACCAATTAGCGAAAGTGGTAAGTGAGGAATAAATAATGCAAAGATATTGTTTCATTACTATTATTATTATTGAGACAGGATCTTGCTCTGCCACCCATGCTGGAGTGCAGTGCAGATCACAGCTCAATGAAGTCTCAACTTCCTTGGGTTCAGCCTCCCAAGTAGCTGGGACTACAGGCTTGTGCTGCCATGCCAACCTATTTTCTTTTTTTCTGTGGAGACAAGGTCTTGTTACGTTGCCCAGGTTGGTCTCCAACTTCTGGCTTTAAGCAATCCTCCTGCCTTGGCCTCCCAAAGTACTGGGGTTACAGGCATGAGCCACCATGCCCCACCCAAAGATAATATTTAAAAAAAATCAAAGAGCACGTGGAACTTGGAGCAAAGGAGCAACATACAGCAAGTAAGGCTGTGAATACAGTTGCTGGCCAGTTAGAGGAATCTACAGTGCCTGCCTCTGACCTTCATTTTCCCTTTTCATCTATTCCTGTTGGCTCTGGGGCAGGGCTGTGGGATGGTCAGCCTAGTCACTCCATCCTTATTTCTCCTCCCACTGGCTGCATAAAGTTTCTATAAGGGCCCCTCGTGGAAAGGCTTCTTGTGATAGAAGTCAGACTTGGGATAAGTGTTTCATAGAACTCATGCAGCTCAGGGCCCTATGGTTGCCTGTACATAGCATGTGTATTTTTTTTTTTTTTTGAGATGCAGTTTCGCTCTTGTCACCTAAGCTGGAGTGCAATGGTGTGGTATTGGCTCACTGCAACCTCTGCCTCCCGGGTTCAAGCGATTCTCCTGCGTTATCCTCCCGAGTAGCTGAGATGACAGGTGTGTGCTACCACACCCAGCTAATTTTTTTGTATTATTACTAGAGATGGGGTTTCACCATGTTGGCCAGGGTAGTCTAGAACTCCTGACCTCGGGTGATCCACCTGCCTTGGCCTCCCAAAGTGCTGGGATTATAGGCTGAGCCACCGTGCTGGGCCAGCATGTGTACTTCTTAAGAAATCATGAGTGGGGTGTGTGTTCCCCAGGTAAGTCCACTGATTCATTCTCTGAGGTAGCAGAACTGGTCTAGGAGGCATAGGTTTCCCAGGAGTCCCGCTTCTTATAGCCTAGGCTTCACCCTGCCCTTCCTCTCAAGAAGGAAGGATGCCAGTTGGGGCCTGGAGCAACGACTCACACCTGTAATCCCAGCATTTTGGGAGGCCGAGGTAGGTGGATCACTTGAGGTCAAGAGTTTGAGACCAGCCTGGCCAACATGGGGAAACCCTGTCTCTACTAAAGATACAAAAATTAGCTTGGCACGGTCGCGTGCGCCTGTAATCCCAGCTACTCAGGTGGTTGAGGCAGGAGAATTGTTTGAACCCAGGAGGCAGAAGTTGCAGTGAGACTCTGTCTCAAAAAAAAAAAAAAAAAAAAAAAAAAAAAAAAAAAAAATAAATATAGAATTAGTTAGGTTGCCCAGGGTGTTTTCAAGGGGGGGGGGGGGGGGGGGGGAACCGGGGTGTCCCACAAACCACAAGGG
>CAUYLG010001066.1:0-121562 GCA_963573385.1 Cacajao melanocephalus | reverse complement strand
GGTGGTTTGCCGGCATAAACCACATTCCAATTTGCGGTTGTCCGGGGTGGGCACTTTTCCATGCCCGGCTTTTTTTTTTTTTTTTTTTTTTTTTCCTCCCTGAGAGGGCAAAGCTATTTCTCAGTCTTTCGTTTTTTTTCTTTGTTCTTTTTTTTGAGATGGAGTCTTGCACTGTCACCCAGGCTAGGGTGCAGTGGCATAGTCTCCCAGGTTTAAGTGATTCTTGTGCCTCAGCTTCCCCAGTAGCTGGGATTACAGGTGTGCGCCGCCATGCCTGACTAATTTTTTTTTTGAAATTTTAGTAGAGACTGGGTTTCACCATGTTGGCCAGGTTGGTCTTGAATTCCTAACTTCAGGTGATCTGCCCACCCCGGCCTCCCAAAGTGCTGGGATTATAGGCATGAGCCACCATGCCTGGCCTTATTTTCAGTCTTAAGGCATTCATTTATCAGTGGAAGGCCCAGGTCTGTGTTTCAGGTCCACCTTTAAGCCTGTTTTCTGTTCTTTGGAGAAGAGGGTCTGAGATGAAACCATTATCTCACAGTCTCCAATAGCTCTTTCTCCCCCATTTCCATTTTTACCTTTCCCTCCAAAGTTAGAGTTTTTAAAAAGTATTTGATTATTTGTCTATTTATTTATTTTAAGACGGCATCTTGCTCTCTTGCCAGGCTGGAGTAAAGTGGTGCAATCTCGGCTGACTGCAACCTCTGCCTCCCAAGTGATTCCCCTGCCTCAGCCTCCCAAGTAGCTGGGACTACAGGTGTGCCCCACTGTGCCTGGCTAATTTTTTGTATTTTAATAGAGGCAGGGTTTCACCATGTTGGCCAGGATGGTCTCGATCTCCTGACCTCATGATCTGCCCGCCTTGGCCTCCCAAAGTCCTGGAATTGCAGGCATGAGCCACCAACCTGGCCAATTTTTTTTAAATTGACAAATAACTGTCCATATTCATGCAGTACATAGTGATGTTTTGATACATATTAATATCATTATGGTGATCATATCAGGTTAATTAGCATATCTATCATATCAAGCATTTATCATTTCTTTGTGTTGGAAGCATTCAGTATCCTTCTGTTTCAAACCATGTAATATATGATTGTTACATAGAAACATTACCTAGTAACAGTCCACACAGTAATTGTAAATTATGTAATTGCATTATTTGATTACTTGTATGATATGTTACTATGTAACAATCATTACAGTTTACAATTACTATGTAATATACGTATACAATTTACATAGTAATTGTAAACTATGTAATAATATTGTAATATATGATTGCTAGGTATTTGATATAATATATGATTGTTAAGTATAGTTATCCTACAATGGTATAGGACACTATAACTTATTTCTCCTATATAGCTGTAATTTTGAGTCCTTTAACAAATCTCTCCCCATCCGTCTATTCCCTCTACTCTTTCAGCCTCTAGTATCCTCTGTTTTGTTTTTTGTTTTTTGGTTTTTTTTTGAGACAGCGTCTCACTCTGTCTTCCAGGCTGGAGTTCAATGGTGTGATCTCGGCTCACTGTACCCTCTGCCTCTTAGGTTCAACCGATTCTCCTGCCTTAGCTTCTCAAGTAGCTGGGACTACAGGCACGTGCCACCATGCCTAGCTAACTTTTTGTATTTCTAGTAGAGACAGGGTTTCACCGTTTTAGCCAGGTTGGTCTCGATCTCCTGATCTCATGATTGCGTGGCTCAGCCTCCCAAAGTGCTGGGATTACAGGCGTGAGCCATTGCGTGCATGGTCCCTCTGTTCTTGATCTCAGCTCACTGCAAACTGCCTGCTGGGTTCAAGCGATTCTCCTGCCTCAGCCTCCCCAGTAGCTGGGATTACAGGTACCCACCACCATGCCCGGATAATTTTTTTGTATTTTTAGTAGAGATGGGGTTTCTCCATGTTGGCCAGGCTGGTCTCGAACTCCTGACCTCAGGTGATCCTTCCTCCTCGGCCTCCCAAAGTGCTGGGATTACAGGCTTGAGCCACCGCACCCGGCCCCCTCTGTTCTATTTTTACAAAATTAGGGTTTTGGGGCTGATATATGTTTTTTCCTAAATAGTCACTTTTGTTTCCATCAAATGGAGCATCGTGTTGTCATAGAATGAAGGAATCCTTCCTGTCCTATGGACAGTTTATTTTCTTCTCCCTCAAACTGACACTACAAATTGATTTGATTCCCTAAAGCAGTTTGGAAACAGAGACTCTAAGTGTTGGCTATATGAACAGGCCTGCTGCGAAGCGAGATGCCCAGATCACCCAGAATGAGAAGATGGGTCTAAACGCACCTGGCTTTGTGACTCCACTTCAAACTCCCTGTATTGTTGGAGGTCAGCTTCGGGGATGAGGGATTTTAGTGAGAGCTGAGGTGAAGTCTGCTGTTGCCTTAAGCCTATCAGAACATTGGCAAGGGCTGTATGCTGAATGGGTCCGTGAGTGATCTCTTAAAAAGCAAATAAAGTGGTCAGGCACGGTGGCTCACGCCTGTAATCCCAGCACTGTGGGAGGCCAAGGCGGGCAGATCATGAGGTCAGGAGATCGAGACCGTTCTAGCCAACCTGGTGCAACACTGTCTCTCCTAAAAATACAAAAATTAGCTGGGTGTGGTGACAGATGTCTGTAATCCCAACTACTTGGGAGGCTGAGGCAGGAGAATCGCTTGAACCTGGGAGGTAGAGGTTGCAGTGAGCCGAGATTGCGCCACTGCACTCCAGCCTGGTGACAGGGTGAGACTCCGTCTCAAAAAAAAAAAAAAAAACCCAAAACCAAACAAATAAAGCATCTTCAGGCTTAATTTTCAGCAGAGTGAAATGGCCACCCAGAAAATTCTGTGAAGCCTGGCAACTTTTCCCTTTCTTCCAGTAATCATAGACCAACCCAGATCTTTGCGTCATCTTTTATTTGTGACTTGAAAGTTCTGTGATCCTGCTGACACTCAAGAAAAAGCAATCCCCATTAACTTGGTGCTTGGAGAAAAAAGTTTGTGAAGACTGAAGCTATTAAATAGAAAAGCCCTAAACATGCTCCTGCTCCTCCTTCAGTTATTTAACCATCTTCTTTGGATTGGGGGAAAGAGAGGGTCTCTCACCAGAGCCAAAACAGTATCTCCGCTGATTCAAACCCAGTGTGCTTTGTAGTCATAGAGAACTGAGTTTGGTGAGTAACGTCGAGGTTCAAGCCCAGGCACTGTACCTTGGTGATCTGGCTGATTTTGGGCAAGTCACTCAGGATCGTAAATTTTTCATCTGTAAAATGGGAGTGATGACACTCAGCCTGCAGGATCCCTTTATCCAATGAGTTACTGAGAAGTGCTGGGTAAACACTTGCTCTGAGGTGTAAATTGCTTCTGTTTCCCCCCATCTTGTTCATCCCAGAGCATTTCTTTAGCCTAGGGGGATCTCAAGGGGAGGGAAGAGAGCAGATTTGCCCCCCACGGGACATATGGCAATGTTCAGAGATTTTTTTTTTCCCCCAGTTGTCACAGCTGCAAGTGGCAGTGCTACCCTACCGACATCTAGTGTGAGGAGGCTAGACTTGCTGCTAAACATCCTATACTACACAGGACAGCCTCCCAGCCCCCAACAAAGATTATCTAGCCGAAAACATCAGTAGTGCCAACGTTGAGAAACTCTGGGTCTTGCCACATCCATAGCCCAATGTTGAAGAGTTCTTGGTGTCTGTGTGCTTTACAGATGAGTATCATCAAGGTGAACTTTCTCCAGTAGCCAACCTTCTTCTTTTCCAGAAAGTACACACTCTCTGCCCACCTGTGGCCCTTGGGAGGTGGGATGACCCCAGGTCTAGTCTAGGGGATCGTTGTGTGTTTCCAGTCGAGTCCAGCCCTCCCAAGGATAAGACGAGGTGTTTCCTGGCATCCTCCTCTAAGGGTCTGCCAAGGAGCCTCCTAGAGCCTCTGCGGCTCCTGCTCAGGCTGCCCCATCTGCCTGGGGCACTTGTCATGGACCTGAGCTGGCTGCAGGGGGAAAGAGAGGACTAAATATCATGGGGAGAAGTGAAGAAGAGGCCAGCAGCTGGTCTGGAAGATGGCATAGGGGACTGCAGCCTGGCATTTTATTTGGTTCCCCCCAGACTGGCTGTATTCATACCTGAAGCTCCTGATATTGTCCGTTTGTAAGTTCAGATGAAAACTGAGTTGTTCTTGGTGGAAATGTTTTAGTGACTGGTATCAAGGGCTGGCTGTGAAATCCTGTTTTCAGCTCTTCATGTGCCAATCTAAACTGGAACATTCAAAAACATACTTAGCGGCCAGGCGCGGTGGCTCACGCCTGTAATCCCAGCACTTTGGGAGGCCGAGGCGGGTGGATCACAAGGTCAAGAGATGGAGACCATCCTGGCCAACATGATGAAACCCTGTCTCTACTAAAAATACAAAAATTAGCTGGACGTGGTGGTACGTGCCTGTAGTCCCAGCTAACTTGGGAGGCTGAGACAGGAGAATTGCTTGGACCCAGGAGGCGGAGGTAACAGTGAGCCGAGATCGCGCCACTGTATGCCAGCCTGGCGACAGAGCGAGACTCCATCTCAAAACAAAAATAGCAGAAAAAACATCCCGTGCTTAGCACACTTAACAGAACTCGTTGAGAACATTCAGGAAACTCAGCTAGAGGTAGCGCACATGGTCACTGTGGCAGAATGTGCAGTGAGACCTCAGTTATCTAGAACCTGGCCAACCACATACTTAACCTCACTAGATTTCTTCTTTGTGGCACCAAATGAAAAGAGGCTAATGTTGGAAATGGAGTTTAAATCAACAACAACAGTTTTCAAACCTTCGAAAACGCGGGGCTGTAGTATATTTAGTTTACAGCCCGAGTTCCTTTTGTTTGTAACTCTTTGATTTCAAGCTTCAGAATATTACAATTATAGGCTGTATTTTACTACTAGTAATAATATAATCAAATTATATGTCTTTCAACCAGAGTCAACAATTGTTCAGGCCCTTTTTAAAAAAAAAAAAAAAAACACTTGTCATCATAAAGACCTTCAGGCAACTTAAGATTCCGTACAACAAAGAAAAAATTGTCTTGCTGTTCTTAACTTACCAAAGCAGGAAAGTACGCTCGCACGTTTTACAAACGTCATTGGCAAGAAGATTTGACAACACCAGCTTAGTTGCAAGGAAAGAGGCAATTGTGAGGCTTCCTTCTCACGCTGCAGTAATTTGCTGGGTGACCTTGAACAAGGATCTCAGTGCACCAGAGTCTGTTTCCTCAACCCCACAATGAAGGGATTGGACCAGATGCCATCCAGGTTCCTGAAGGGCCAGCTGTCTCAATTCTCCAAAGTGAGTTTTCAGGCAGACATAGAGTTAGCCAGAGTGTCGCCTCACACTTTGTTCTCTGCCCATTGGGCCTCTGTGGTTTGCCACATACAGCCAGGGGACTGGGCCCATAACTCCCTGAAGAATTTCTGCCCAGAACAAAGGATGCTTTGGATTTGACTGTGTGTACCAAAGGGAATGAGTGAGCCCCCAAATCAAACACCCCTCTTGGCAGTGTTTTCAGGGCTTTCTTATTTGTTCCTTTATTGAACAATTATCCTGGGGCTGTCCATTGCATGGAAGAAATAAAGGCATGTTCTAAAACTGGAATATTAAAGAGCAGCAGAAAGAACGCTCTCAGGGTGAGCTTATAGTTCAAAGGCCAAATGGAACCAATGCAAGGAGACTTTCAAGCCACGAGCAGATTTTTTTTCTGCTTTCCCAGAAGGTCTGATGGAGTGAGCACCTCACCCAAACCTGAAGTCATTCAAGTCTTGCTTTTATTTTGAACCAGAAAAAAAAAAAAAAAAAAAGAAAACCCACATAGAATGCAAACTTTAAGTAGAGTATAAAGATTTTATGGCAGGGAGCAGTGGCTCACACCTGTAATTCCAACACTTTGGGAGGCTGAGGAGGGCAGATCACAGGTCAGGAGTTCGAGACCAGCCTGGCCAACATGGTGAAACCCTGTCTCCACTAAAAATACAAAAATTTAGCCAGGTGCAGTGGTGGGTACCTATAATCCTAGCAACTTGGGAGGCTGAGGCAGGAGAATTGCTTGAACCCAGTGGGTGGAGGAGGTTGCACTGAGCCGAGATAGGGCCATTGCACTTCAGCCTGGGTGACAAGAGTGAAACTCTGTCTCAAAAAAAAAAAATTATTGCAGGTGAGTGAACACCGGGATGGTAGGGTAGCTTGATTGCTGTCAAAGGGAAAGTGATGGGGAGGATATGAAACTAGGAGGGCAGATGGGGATATGCACTGCAGCATGTATGTTCTGGGAACATATGTATATGTACCAGTGTGGGTTCAGGGCATTCATTGGCAACCCCAGGATCTAAAATAGCTCCTTTGACTTCCACTGAAACTTAGCAGATGTTAGGGAGGAAAATGTAAAGATACAGAATAAATTGAGGTGAAATATATGCCAGTGATTTGGTTTTTGAGTTATTAATGTAGTATTTGGGCCACTTTAAAAAATGAATATTAGATGAGTATTTGGGATAAGTTCACATTTATGCAAATTGACTCCAAAACTGCCAGGTAGGTTGTCCATCTGAAATGCTGAAGTCTTATCCTGGTATTGTATTCAAGATCTGGGCGCAGGGATGTACCCCATTTAGAATTAGGGAAAAGAAGCTGAGTCACACTGTCTGACCTCACTTTATTTTAACTCTGGGAAAGGTTAGGAAAGTTGGGTAACCTCTCAGGTGCTCTGTTTCTTAATCAGTCTATGGTGATAATGATGCTTGGAAGTTTATTGGGAAAACTGGTGGTGGAGTCAGTGCATCAGTCAGCTAGTGTTGTGTAACAAAGCACTCTAAAAACCCAGCAGCTTATATCCATTGTTTATGCTTACTCATGCTTCTGTGGCTCAGGTGGGCTTGGTTCCTTGCTACAGATTTGGCTTAGGTCTGCTCCACATGTTTTCATTTCTGGGCCCAGCCTATGGGGCAGTAGCAGCCTAAGGGGAGCGGGGGAGGTCCCATGATGATGGCAGAGGTACAAGAGGTCAGGCAGAGACACACAATGGCAGTCTGTCCCTTCTGGTCACATTCTACTGGCCAATGCAAGTCAATAGTCCATCTCAAAGTCAAGGAACAAGAAAATACATGCCATCTGTGGTAGGAGGAATGGCAGAGCCACAGAGCAAAAAGTGTGGCTGCAGAGAGGGGTGACTAATTCACTCTCTGTGAATTAGTCATCAAGTGGCCAGCACAGTAGCTGGCACATACCGGTAGTCGTTTCCACCTCTGTTGTTACTGTTACCACTCCATAGGCAAGTTGAAAAAGTTTGTCTGAAAGTGACTGGAAAGTTCAGTATTAAGAGCATGCGTGTGTATTAAAATAGGTTTCAACTGAAATATGATCATGTTAACAGATTTCCTCTGTCCACTTCTTCGGCCCAGGTAACTGGCACAGTGCTCGTGGTATGGTAGGTGCCCAGTAACGATTTGGTGATTGATGAATGGTCAATTTTCTTTTTTCTTTTGTTTTCGAGATGAAGTCTCGCTCTTGTCCCCCAGGCTGGAGTGCAGTGGCACGATCTCAGCTCACTGCAACCTCCACCTCCCAGGTTCAAAGCAATTCTCCTGCCTCAGCCTCCTAAGTAGCTACGATTACAGGCATCTGCCACCATGCCTGGCTAATTTTTGTATTTTTAGTAGAGACAGGGTTTCACCATGTTGGCCAGGCTGGTCTCGAACTCCTGACCTCAGGTGAGCCACCCACCTTAGCCTCCCAAAGTGCTGGGATTACAGGCGTGAGCCACCCTGCCTGGCTGTATGGTCATTTTTCCTAATGGTGGTACAGAAATGGTGATACCGTTTTTCCTAATGGTAACAGAAAAAGCACTGTTCATCCTACCTACCCCTACCCGCCATGTTTCAGCCCTAGTCTGGATTTGAATCCTGGCTTTGCCTTTTACATGTTATATGACCTTGGGCAAGCCTCCTACATTCTCTGAGCTGGGCGAGGGTCCTGGGGGTATTGCCATCTCTGCGTGTTCACATAGCAACGGTGTGCCTGGCGTGTAGTTCGTGCTGAATAGGTCTTGGCATGTTTCTGGAACGTACGTGCTCTGCATCTCACCTTCTCCCCAGCCCCTGCGTTGTCACACAGATGACTGTGCGTGGCTGATCGGTGGAAGTGCAGATGTGAGTAGCACGTGGCCTGAGGTGGGCCCCGGCCCCACCCTCTATGCTTTGGGTGCACTCTGGCACGCTTCACCTTCGCCTCAGCTTTGGGCTCTGGCATGGCCACATCCTTGGCTGTGGCTCTCACCACCCTTTTGGGACATTTTAGGGTCCCACTTGAAGCCAATGGGAGGAAACCTTTTCTGCCACAGGAAATTGTTCTGCTAGTGATGAATATATTTAAGGATTAAAACCTTCTGTCAAGGAACTTGAGGGAGTTGCTAGAGAAAGACTTTTGGGGGTCTCTCATCAGGAAGCCACTGGGTGTGGGAGAGCTGTCAGTCATAAGTGGGGAGGAGGCACAAAGGCCGGTTCCTGGGACTGTATTCCTAGTGCCAGCAGCTGGTCTTGGACTAGGAGGAAGGGCTGGGCCAGGGAGAAGAGTGGATCATAAATAGACCATTTTCTGCAACCAAGCATATTTATGGTAACATCAGCTCAGAATTAAGACTTATTTATTGGATTTACTTAATGGGCCCAGTGCCCTATAAGGCTTGGGAGGGTGTGTTCTGGACACATCAGCTATATTAAATCCAGCAGCTGAAACTCCCAATACCCTCTTATTATTTTGGTAAGCACTGCTGTATAGTTTGAGTGGGGCAGAGGGAAAAAGAAGGAACAGTGCCAGGGCTCTGGGCAGCCCAGACTTGGAACCAAGAAGAACTGTCGCTGATGCACAAGATGTGAATTTGATGCCGTCCATCCCTGTCATGAGTTTGGGAATTGCATGGCCCAGAGAGGCAGGCGCCTGGTCCAGATGACTTTTCGAAAATACTGCCAAGCCAGACTGGGGGTCATGTGCTCATGAGCTGGAGAGTGAGAGGGGCTTGTCTCCTTGCTATCAGAACCCAGCCTGGCAGCCAGGAGTGCTGGCCACTTGCTGTGGCCCTGATACAGACTGCTGTGTGATCCTGAGACATGAGCTTTGCCTCTCTCAGGTATGAGTATACATTGAGGTGGGACCATTGTAAGATGTGCCTCATTACCCACACACTGTTGTGGTGAGGATAATCTGAGAGAAGGAACACAGAAAGCTTTGGGAAAATTTTAAGCACCAGGCAGACATGAGGCCTTCCTGTGACCCTCCTGACTGTGTACCCAGATGGCCGAAGCATGGAAAGAGATGTGTTGTTGAGGACCTACTGTGTTCCTTACTTTGCCAGATCCTATCATTGTGAAGAGGCAGAACTATTACAATAGTTACATTGTCATGTAGCTATTAACATGACAATAATGACAATAGATTCCTGCCACTTTCTGGAATATCTTTCTGTGTAGTGTCTGTTTAAATCATATATCTCTTTTTAAAAAATTAATTGTTAATATTGAGTGTTATTAATATTTCATTTAAAACACTTTTCTATCCCTCTAGGGGAAAATTTTTTTTTTTTTTAAGACAGTTTCTTACTCTGTCACGCAGGCTGGAGTGCTGCGGTGCAGTCACAGCTCATTGCGGCCTCGACCTCCCAGGTTCAAGCGATCCTCCCACCTCAACCTTCCGAGTAGCTGGGACTGTAGGTATGGGTCACCATGCCAGCTAATTTTTCCATTTTTTGTAGAGTTGGGGTTTCACCATGTTGGCCAGGCTGGTCTCGAACTCCTGAGTTCAAGTGATCCACCTGCCTCGGCCTCCCAAAATGCTGGGATTATAAGTGTGAGCCACCATGCCCAGCCAGTGTTTCAGATGAAAAATATTAAGACCAAGACACTGAGTGATTTTTTTCAACTTTATACAGTTAGCAAGTACTCAGTATTTAAACCCAGGTTTATTAAGTCCATTCGCTTTTTTTGGAACGGTGGTATAATTTATAAATAGTAAGCTGTGCATATTTAAAGTACGCAGTATGACAAATGTTGATATATGTATACACCCATAAAACCACCATAGCAATTAAGAGAATAAACATAGGCCGGGTGCGGTGGTTCACGCCTGTAATCCCAGCACTTTGGGAAGCCGAGGTGGGCGGATCACAGGGTCAAGAGATGGAGACCATCCTGGCCAACATGGTGAAACCCTGTCTCTACTAAAAATACAAAAAATTAGCCAGGCATGGTGGCATGCATCTGTAATCCCAGCTACTCAGGAGGCTGAGGCAGGAGAATCATTTGAACCCGGGAGGTGGAGGTTGCAGAGAGCCAAGATCGTGCCACTGCACTCCAGCCTGGCGACAGAGTAAGACTCCATCTCAAAAAAAAAAAAAAAAAAAGAATAAACATTACCTTTATCCCCAAAAGAGTTTCCAAGTGCACCTTGGTAATTACTCCCTCCAATCCCTGCTCCCTCCCTGTAACTCCCTCTGTCCCCAAGCAATGACTGATCTGCTTTCTGTCACTAGATTAAGATTAATGTGCCTTTTACTTTACTTAAATTACTTTATTTTACATAAACAGAATCATATATGGCTTCTTTCATGAAGCATCATTAATTTAGATTCATTCATAGTGTTGCCCTTATCAATAGTTCATCCTTTTTTTATTATTGAGTTGTATTTCTTTGTATGGATATGTTACAGCTCATTCATCTGTTAATACATGTGGAGTAGTTTTCAATTTGGGGCTATTACATTCATGCACAAGTCTTTGGCCATACGCTTTTATTTCTTTTGGGTAAATACTTTGAAGTGGAATGGTGGATCATATGGTAGGCTTATTTTTTTGAGCTTTTTAAAAAACTTTCAAATGTTTGAGGGATGAATATCCCAGTTACCCAGATTTGATCATTACACACTGTATGCTTGTATCAAAATATCATGAGTACCCTATAAATATGTACAGCTACTGCATAAAAATATTTTAGAAAGGAACTTCCAAGCTGTTTTCCCAAATAGTTGTACCATTTTACATTTGCACCAGCAGTGGAAGGGAGTTCCGGTTGCTCCACACCCTTGCCAACACATGACATGATCAGGTTTTTAATTTTAGCCATTCTAGTAAGTGTGTAGTCCTATGTCATTGTGGTTTTAATTTGTGCTTCTCTAATGACCAACGTTGTCAAGCGTCTTTTCCTATGCTCGTTGTCTTCACATCTTTCTGGGTAGTGTCTGTTCAAATCTTGTGTCTCTTTTTTTAAAAGATTGGATTGTTACTTTTGAGTTTTCGGAGTTCTAGAAACAGGTCCATTATCAGATATATACTTTGGAAATATTTTCTCCCTGTTAGGGCTTGCCTTTCTATTCCTTTAACAGTGTCTTTCGAAGAACAGAAGCTTATGTTTTGATGCAGTCTGATTTCTTTTGTAATGAAGTGCTTTTGGTATGGTATCTGAGAAACCACATCTGGCTGACTTTTGTACTTTTAGTAGAGACGGGGTTTCACCATGTTGGCCGGGGTGGTTTTGAACCCCTGGCCTCAAGTGATCTACCCACCTCGGCCTCCCAAAGTGGATTTGGTGATTATTTGATTTATGTCAGTCTTGTCCAGTGGATTGGAGGGTCCATGTAGACAGCGACCACTTTGCTGGCCCTTTCTCATGGTGAAGTTTCTTTCCTTACCACTGTATCCTTAGTGCTACACATAATAGGAGCTCATTAAATGTGTGCTAAATAAGGGACTCTATTTTAGTGACAACTCCTCACCTGTCTGAAAAAAGTCACAGGGATTTTCTCCTGTTAATTCTTCTAGAAGTTTTATAGTTTTAAGTTTCACTTCAGTTTGTTTTTGCATAGAGTACAATGTGTAGTTTGAAGAGCATCTTTTTTTCTATATCCAGTTGTTACATCACCATTTGTTGAAATCTACCAAATTGTCTTTGGACCTTTGTTGAAGCCAGTTGTCCCTGTATATGTAACTATTTCTGGACTCTGTTAGGTTCCATTGATCTCTTTGTCAGTCCTTGTGCCATTATCCTACTGCCTTGATTACTGTAGCTCCCTTTTTATTTTTTTATTTTTTAGATGGAAACTCGCTCTGTCGCCCAGGATGGAGTGCAGTGGCACGATCTTGGCTCACTGCAATCTTCGCCTCCCGGGTTTAAGCAATTCTCCTGCCTCAGCCTCCCAAGTAGCTGGAACTACAGGCATTGTGCCACCACGCCTGGCTAATATTTGCATTTTTAGTAGAGACAGGGTTTCACCATGTTAGGCAGGATGGCCTTGATCTCCTGACGTCATGATCTGCCTGCCTTGGCCTCCCAAAATGCTGGGATTACAGGCGTGAGCTGCTGTGCCCAGCCTGCTCCCTTGCTTTTAAAAATTGAGTTACTATCAAAATAATTCATGTATGATTAATACTACTTTTAAGGCAAGAGGGCCAGCCACTTCTATCACCTGGATGGAGCTTACCTCCCCAGCCTCATTCTCCCCTGCTGCTGGCCTGAGCTTTCCTCCCAGGCCTCCTCTTGCAGAGGAGGCTATGAAGTCCTGAAGAGCAAATGTGGCCACTTCCCTAATCTGTGGGCACTCCGTGGCTCTGCAGGAGGAGAACAGCTGAATAATTCTCTGTTCCCACTCGCCACTTCCCACTCTCCCTTTTTTCTCCAGCTCACCGTACTTGTCCAGGGTTGGATTTGGGGAGTAGCTGCTGTGTTGTAGAATAATAATGCTGATTTGTGAGTGTTTATGAAACACTTTCAAATGGAAACCAAGCTTCATGAGGTCGGGGTGGGGGCAGGAGAATACCCCATCTTGCAGATGAGATGACTGAGTGTCCTAGGAAGCTGTTGAGCGGCCAGTGTCTCCCAGCTAGGAGAGTGGAACCCTCCTTGACCCCAGGTCTTATGACTCCACATCCGCCAGTCCTCCTTCTGTACCTCAGGGATGAGTCCCGGGCTGTCCTCTTGTTCTGCCTGGTAATTACTGTTTTTCAGCTGTAGGGGTTCCTTGTTCTGGGGCCCCATGGGAGGAAGGTAATTACATCCTTCGAGAGGCCCTTAGTCAGCAGCTCTGGGTCAGTTCCTGCGACCAAGCCCAGCTCTGACCTTTGTCTGTCCTTTCCCCTTCCCAGGCCAGTGGCGTGCACGGTGTGATTAAATCCCTCTGTTTGTCTCTTTGGTTGGTGTCGCTAGTGGCATCTGGTCAGCCCCTTCTTCACAGAGTGCCTATGAATTCTGTGTATTCAGGCAAATGGGTGCCCTTGGTCATAAGAAGGCACAGAGGGAAAGCTTGCAAATGTCTCACTGCCAGCCCTGCCCAGTTATTTAAAAAAATCATGACACTGACTGGCGGGGTCCTCGGATGGGCCTCCTTGAAGAAAGAGCAGTCCTGCCTCTTAATAGGATACCTGTGAGTCATGGACGTCCATCGCATTGGCTCCCCACTTCTATTCCTGCTACCTGCACCTGTTGGTCACATGCAGCCAGAGTTTCACGGGGCCTTTTTCACACGCATGCACAGCCCATTTACACACCTCAGAGGCTACATACTACTTTCAGAAAACTGGAGAACACAGCTGGGCACGGTGGCTCATGCCTGTAATCCGAGCACTTTGGGAGGCCAAGGCGGGAGGATCACTTGAGGTCAGAAGTTCGAGACCAGGCTGGCTAACACAGTGAAACCACATCTCTACTAAAAATACAAAAATTAGTCAGGCATGGTGGCACGTGCCTGTAATCCCAGCTACTCGGGAAGCTGAGGCAGGACAATTGCTTAACCTGGGAGGCAGAGGTTGCAGTGAGCTGAGATCATGCCACTGCACTCCAGTCTGGGCAACAGAGCAAGACTACGTCTCAAAAAAAAAAAAAAACAAGACCAAACAGGAGAACCCCTTATCATGGCCTTCAGGGCCCTGCGGAATAGCCCTGTCTGCCTCCCCAGCCTTGTCTCGACCCAGCTCTCTCCCACGATCCCCTCTCCAGTCACTCTGGCCTTCATTCTCTTCTTCCGGCCTCACCATGTTTTCCAGTTGCCACAGGGCCTTTGCATGTGCCCTTCCTTCTCCTTGTCCTGCCCTTCTCCCACACTCCTTTGCCTTTGCCTGGTTAGTTCTTACTTACCCTTTAGGTTTTCAGGTTAACTATCACCTCTTCTGAGATGCCCTGTCCAACCCTTCAGCAAAGTGGGGTGCCATGGTCATGTACTCTTGGGGTTCCCTGTTATTTTCCTTCACGACACTTTCACTGTGTGTAATTGTAGGTTTCTGTGATGATGATTTGAAACAGAGTCTCACCCTGTTGCCCAGGCTGGAGTGCCATGGCACAATCTTGGCTCACTGCAACCTCCCCCTCCCGGGTTCCAGTGATTATCCTGCCTCAGCCTCTTGAGTAGCTGAAATTACAGGTGCCCACCACCATGTCTGGCTGACTTTTGTACTTTTAATAGAGGCGGGTTTCACCATGTTGACCAGGGTGGTTTCGAACCCTTGGCCTCAAGTGATCCATCCACCTCGGCCTCCCAAAGTGGTTTTGGTGATTATTTGATTTATGTCAGTCTTGCCTAGTGGATTGGAGGGTCCATATAGACAGGGACCACTTTGCTGGCCCTTTCTCATGGTGAAGTCTCTTTCCTTACCGCTGTATCCTTAGTGCTACACATAAGGATATGTGTAGCATAAGGTGCTCATTAAATGTGTGCTAAATAGGGGACTCTATTTTAGTGGCATCTCCTCACCTGTCTGATACCAGACACTGTCTGAAGTCTCCCATCCCTCTGGAAGCCTTCTGCCTCCCAGCCTTGCCCGTAGCTGATGATGCTTTTGCTGCCACCCCAACCCCCAGCTCCCCAGCTCCCCCGGTCCCCAGTCATCCTGTCTTGCAGGCCACCCAGACTCTTGTCATCCAGATCACCTGAGGATTTCACAAAAGGAAAGATTCTGATTCAGTAGGTTGGGGTAGGCGCTGAGAGTGAACATTTTTAACAGACTTCCCTGAACCTCTGCTGCCGGCCAGGGACCACACTTTGGTCTGGCTTGAGAAGTGAGGGCACCAGGTCATAGCTGCTTGGCCAGATCACCACAGAAGACAGGTTCACACAGGGTCACGGCACTGCCCATTTGTAGGTGGGCACGGTAGTGTGCACCTGTGGTCCCAGCTACTTGGGAGGCTGAGCTGGGAGGATCGCTTAAGCCCAGGAGGTGGTGGTTGCAGTGAGCCAAGATCACGCCACTGCACTCCAGCCTGAGTGACAGAGCAAGACCCTGTATCAAAAGTAAAAAGGCTGGGTGCGGTGGCTCACGCCTGTAATCCCAGCATTTTGGGAGGCTGAGGGCAGGCAGATCATGAGGTCAAGAGATCAAAACCAGCCTGGCCAACATGGTGAAACTCAGTCTCTACTAAAAATACAAAAATTAGCCGGACGCAGTGGCGGGTGCCTGTAATCCCAGCTACTCGGGAGACTGAGGCAGGAAAATTGCTTGAACCCAGCAGGCGGAGGTTGCAGTGAGCCGAGATTGCGCCACTGCATTTCAGCCTAGAAACAGAGATTCTGTCTCAAAAAAATAAAAATCCCTTTAATTTCCCTGTTTCCCTTCTTGCTCACCACAAATAACAACTAAGAAAGAAAGGAGGAAAGGCAAGTTTTCTTTTTTCCCCAACTTTCTAATGTGTGAGGGAGACCTGGGTGAGTGAGGGGAGACAGCGTGTGTACTCTGTCGCTCTTCTTGGCATCACTGTAGTCCTCATACTTGTGCCTAAAGAACTCTTATTGTCCTTCCCAGCCTTGTCCCCTCTCCACACCACTGGGCTGAGAAGGAAGCTGATGAGAGGCTCCTGGACCTTTTTCAAGCACAGTTGACGTGCAGGGCCTTCACGTGGAACCCAGCTCCCTGACAAGCAGTACAAAGTCGGGAAACCCACTGGGGCCTGGTGGGTGAGGCCTGCTCTACCAGCTGAGGGTCCTCCGCTTCCACAGGGGGCCTCTGTTGTCTTCTCCTGAGATCCCTCCCAGCCCTCACAGCTAGCAGTGCTCTGATCTCCTGGACCTCTGGGTCTGGGAGAAATGAGGGTAGTGAGAGCTTTCCGAGTGTCTGAAAGTAGAAGGCTGGACTCTGCAGAAAGCAAGCGCAACCCACATCTCCCTCTCTTTCTGCCCCTCCCCATCCCGGCAGGTCCCTGGATGGCCGGTTGCAGGTGTCCCATCGGAAAGGGCTCCCTCATGTCATCTACTGCCGCCTGTGGCGATGGCCCGACCTGCACAGCCACCACGAGCTGCGGGCCATGGAGCTGTGTGAGTTCGCCTTCAATATGAAGAAGGACGAGGTCTGCGTGAATCCCTACCACTACCAGAGAGTAGAGACACCAGGTATGCCACCCGGCCCACCGGTGGGGTCAACAGGTGCTGTGGAGGAGGGGTCATCACCTCTCCCCTGCCACCCACCCCCCGAGGGTTTGCGGTACACTTGGGGGTGTGGGGACTTTGGTGCTGGTCTGGCATGGGCACTGAGCCACCTCTGCTCTGTCTCCCCCGGACAGTTCTACCTCCTGTGTTGGTACCACGCCACACAGAGATCCCGGCCGAGTTCCCCCCACTGGACGACTACAGCCATTCCATCCCCGAAAACACTAACTTCCCCGCAGGCATCGAGCCCCAGAGCAATATTCCAGGTAGGCACGTGGGCGGTGCAGGCTGGCCTGGGAAACAGGGGCAGCGGTCAGTCTCGACATCAGTCCTGTGGCCCCAATCTCTGCCCCCCAGCCGTCCCCTGCTCACCCCCTCTCTGCACACAGCTCTGGCCTGAGAGCCTCTGACTCAGAACCGCATCCCTGTTAGGAGAGGACCCATGGCCTCAGCTCCCCGCTCACTGGTGATGCTTTTCTTGGCATAGAGGAGCAGCGTGACCCTTCCGCCCGGCCTTGATGCAGTCATTTATTTTGGAAGCGGAAATAGCAACACTATTTCTCTCACCACCCTTGAGGCTGGGACCAGCGTTCTGTCCCCGATGGACTGGGGGTCTGCAGAGGCGGGGAGTGAGCTGACGGCCAGGCCGCAAGTGTGGAGAGCTTGGCTCCGTGAATTCGCCTGGGCATCAGGCCTGGGTGAGGGGCTCCAACCTGGGTGGGAATTGAGGCCAACTTTGAGTTTTTACTCTGCAGGGAGAAATGGACTTCGCAGTCAAAGACTGCAAATGTTTTTAGAAGCCCCTCATTTACATGCAAATAATGTGTGAATCACCAGCACTTTCAGGCTCCAGGAAAGCTGGGCTTGGCAGCACTTGGGCTAGTCACTTTTGCTGGCTGGGATAGTCCTCCTGCTGCGTTCCTCTTAGAGCATTCTCATCTGGACGTGAAGTTCCTTCTGGGTTAGTTTACTGGGCTGAGGTTGGCTGCAGGCCTGTGTGCTTGGGTCAGAGTGTTAAGGAAAGACCCACTGTCCCACCTTCTCAGATCCTTTGCGGGTAGCCCTGGCATCCCGAGGGTAAGTCAGCTACTCCCTGTTCAAAGAGCAAACCTTGGAGGGCTTCAGTCAAGGTCTGGGGCGGTTTCAGAGAAATAGATCACACTGTCTTTGCTGTCGCTGAACTTGGAATTTAACTGCGGAGCTAAGACGCATCCCGTAGAGACAACAAAAATAACACCAAGTCTGCACAGGAGAAGAGAGCAGGGACCAAAGGGCAGGTCTGAGCCTGCGGATCTTCAGAGGACAAAGAAGGGTGAGGCGGAGGCGCGTCCGGACGCCTCCCTGGAGGGGGTGGGGCTTAACCCTCACCTTGAAGGATGGGGAGAATTTAGCCCAGCAGAGGATCTAGGAGTACGCATTTCAGACTTGGGAGTTGGTCCAGTCCTGCGTGAGCAAAGGCAGTTATGATCCAAGTGGGAGTCAGAGGTGGACAGGGGCGAGGCCAACAGAACCAGGCGCTGGTACCTCTACTCCGAGTCCTGGAGCTCCTGTGGCCACGGACACTAGCATCATGGTGCGCATGTGTGATGTGTTTGCAAAAGGTGTCTCAGGGCCAAGCTGTGAAGGCCTTTTAACGGACCACCTTCCTTCTGATTCCCAGAGACCCCACCCCCTGGCTACCTGAGTGAAGATGGAGAAACGAGTGACCACCAGATGAACCACAGCATGGACGCAGGTCAGTCATGCAGGGGTGTGCATTTTTTTGTTTTGTTTTGTTTTGTTTTGTTGTTTTGAGACAGAGTCTTGCTCTGTCACCCAGGCTGGAGTCCAGTGGCATGATCTTGGCTCACTGTAACCTCTGCCTCCTGGGTTCAAGCGATTCTCCTGCCTCAACCTCCCGAGTAGCTGGGACTACAAGCGCACACCACAATGCCTGGCCAATTTTTGTGTTTTTAGTAGAGAAGTGGTTTCACCATATTGGCCAGGTTGGTCTCAAACTCCTGACCTCATGATCTGTCTGCCTTGGCCTCCCACAGTGCCGGGATTACAGGTGTGAGCCACTGCACCTGGCCGGGGTGTGCTTTTATTTTTAACTGATGAGCAGCTGGTGGGTTCATCCCTTCCATCCTTTCCTCTTCGCCCCCTCCCTCCCTCCTTCCTATCTCTCTCTCCAGTATTTGTAGAGGAACCACGATGTGCAAGGGGCAGGGCATAGAAGAGGGTCCAAGCTGCTCACAGATGATGGGGGAGATTGACAGGACAACCAGCAGTCACGAGGCCGTCTCGTGGATGACCTGATGGAAGATGCCACATGGCTTTGGGCACACAGCAGGGCGACTTCACCCAGTCTGGGGAGGAGCAGCACCTTGCATTCCAGGTTTTTCCCCAGATTGAGTCTTGGTCATGTGTAGGTGTTAGCCAAGCTGTCAGGGTAGGCAAGGGCTGTGTCAGGCAGAGTCACGGGGGTTGGGCAGGAGAGCCTGGTGCATTGTGGGGACAGTGAGAGCTCAGTGTATCTGGAGTCCAGGGAGTGTCCAGCCCAAGGAGCTCAGCGTGGCTGAAGGGTACACTCTCTCCAGTGGGGAGAAAGATGGGAGGGCCCTTCACACAGGGGTCCAAGTGTGGTAGACCTTCAAGCTAGACAGACAACTTGGCATTTAGTCAGGGCTGATGGGAACCACTGCAGGCAGTAAGCAGGGCCTGTGCCTTAGTGAGATGTCACCAGCAGCAGGGTGGAGAGTGGCCTCGATCAGCTCAAACAGTCGAGTGGGAGGCAAGGAGAGTCTGAATGGAACCAGTGCCTTCCTCGGATGACCAGTGGAGACTCCTGAAGCCAGTATTTTTGTGTGAGGACCACATGTGATGTGTGTGCTCCTGCCGTGAGGGGCTGGGTTTAGCTCTCTCCTGCTACATCTCCAGATGTTTCCCATATCATTTGTTATAGGACCAAATTGGCTCCAGAACAGCAGCTTCTTGAATTGAACCCCAGCTGCCACATAGAATGTGTACTGAGTTGTGTGTGGTTGGGAGAGGGGAGAGGGAGCCACGCAGATGTTCCATTCCAATGATGGTAGGTGTGCCTCGTACGCACAGAGCCGCTAGACACAGTGGAGCCACCTGCCCTCACACACAGCCCAGAAGAGATTGTGCAATGCTTTTTTTGTGTGTGCCAAGACAGAGTCTCCCTCTGTCACCCAGGCTAAAGTGCAATGCTACGATCTTGGCACACTGCAACCTCTGCCTCCCAGGTTCAAGCGATTCTCTTGCCTCAGCCTCCCAAGTAGCTGGGATTGCAGGTGTGCACCACCACACCTGGCCCATTTTTGTATTTTTAAGAGAGACAGGGTTTTGCCATGTCGGCCAGGCTGGTCTTGAACTCCTGACCTCAGGTGATTTGCCCACCTCGGCCTCCCAAAGTGCTGGGGTTACACTGCACCTGGCTGAGATTGTGCAGTTCCTGAGAGAATGAAAGAGACTCGCATGTACATTGTAGCTGCTGAAATCCAGCCTGGGCATCGTGGCACCTTTGGGTTGAGCACACCCTGTGAAACACACTCACCTGGCGGACTGGCTAGCAGCGCGAACCAGCTGGAATGCATTGAAGACCTTCCTGTATCGGATGCCAAGTGACTGCTGCAAGCCTGCAGCTATTCATCGCAGGCATGGGAAGCAGGCCAGCGGAGCAGCATCTCTCCAGCTGCTGCGTTTCTTCCCACTCTGCGTTCCCTCTTCCCTCTCTGCTGCTCTCCATATTTGCACAGTGATTATCGTTACAAACAAACAGGGTCCAGAGGGGCCAGAGATTGGAAAGAGCAGCCCCGATCTCACCCTGCCAGCTCTCATTTCTTCTCCCTCGTCTTCCTCCTTTGTGCCCTCGTTTTCTCTGTTCCCTCTCCTTTCTTCCTATCCTCTCATTGAGTGTGCCTGGAGGGCCTTGTTGTGAACATGAGTGATTTATCCAAAGTAGAGACAGACTAGACTTGTGGACCCCAGCCAGCGTGTGGGTGATGGGTGGGAGCCCTCCTGTCTCAGTCTCTGTTCTTCACTCAGAGTTGCCTGCTTGGATAGTTCAGTTGCTCATGGGCTTGGCTTCCCTGCCCCCAGGGGTGTGGCAGTGTCTCAGGGCCAGAGGGTCACCTTGTTGTCCCCTGTGTCCCCTCACCTGCGTATGCCCCCTTTTAGACTTGCGAGAAGGCCTCTTGGCCTTCCTAGGTCTTGGTGGTTCAGGCTACCACAAAATGGAACAAGCAGTTATCGAGTGCCTGCCATGTAGCAGTCATGGCGTAAGCACTTCTATGTGCATGTTCTCACTTAATTTTTACATGTCACACACTAGATGATAGTATCCTCATTTTATACCTGAAGAAAAAATTGAGGCTCAGGGAAGTTAAACGGCTTAGCCAGACTCACATAGCTGATTCGCGGGGGTATCCAGACCCTGTGACTGATTCTGTAACTCAGTTCTCCCAGTGAATATTCCACATCCCCCCTTTAAGTTAGGGGCTACAGGTGAGAAGGAGAAATCCATGATTCTTCCTTTGCCCTCAAGGAGGTTACAGCTGAGTAAGGGCAAAAGAAAGGCCCCCACCAACAGCACAAGGCAGCATTCGCCTGAGGCCGGGTGCTGGACCCAGTCTCAGGACTGGTAGATTTCACGGGGTGGAACCAGACCCCACAGGATGGTTAATAAATAAGTAGCCTCCTTCTTTATTTTTATTATTATTGTTTGAAACAGAGTCTCACTCTGTTGCCAGGCTGGTGCGCAGTGGTGCAAACACGGCTCACTGCAGCCGTGATCTCTCCCAAGCACAGCTTTCACTACTGTTGGCTATTTTTTTTTCTGTAGAGATGGGGTCTCCCTGTATTGCCCAGGCTGGTCTCAAACTCCTGGGCTCAAGTGATCCCCCAGCCTCAGCCTCTCAAAGTGCTGGGATTATAGATGTGAGCCATTGCGCCTGGCCTCTGCAGCCTCCTTGATAGAAGAACAGAGGGGGACAAGCAGAATGCTGCTCTGGAAAGGGGTCCACTGTTTACTTTGGAAGGCTGATACCATGTGAGTTCTTTTTTTCTGGAGGTGAGAGGAGGAGAGAACACAGTAGAGTAAGACTTGGGTAGAGGTAGGCTTTTTCCCACGTGCACCATCATCTTTTGCATAGTGTCAGTCTGGTTGCTGAGTTGCAGGGTTTCTGAGGCAGGTTTGTGAGTTTCCTGAAATCAGTCTTTCCAGCACCTGAGCTGTTTGCGGCCTCTGACCAAGGTCAGTGGCTGGTGATGTTGGGGAGACTCCCAGGCCCTTGTGTGTGGGAGGACTGGCCTGCTGCCTGGGTCTTTGCAGTTTGGGAGAAGGGTTTCCCTGCTCCTCTCATTGTCCTGAGGCCATAGTTAATAGGGCAGGTGGTGTAAGCTAAAGAAAAAAGGTGTCGCCTACTCTAGTTGAGAACTTAGCAGCCCTGAGCTGGGAGTCTTGGTTAGGATCATAAAACAATCAGAGACCTCTGAGATCATCCACTCAATCCATTCATTCCAGACAAGAAATGGGGGCCCAGGGAGGGAGAGTAGAGGCAAGAGTATGGGGTAGGCCTTCTCCTGGGACTTGGAGGCTCAGTCCAGGGTTTTCTGTCTGCTGTGCTGAGCTACCCTACCTTGATATAAGTGTTCAATAATTTGGCTCTTCAGGCCAAGAATCTTTTGCAGAGTCTCACAACTGTGTCTCACCTCGCAGGTTCTCCAAACCTATCCCCGAACCCGATGTCCCCAGCACACAATAACTTGGGTAAGTATATTCTTGTGCACACACTGGAACCCCCTCTCGCTGAAGCCCTAGTGGGTCGCTAGTGTGGGGAGGGGGCCCTGAGGGTAAGGCTCTCCTCTGACCCCCACCATCAGCCCAGCTCAGCCCATCAGGTTTCTGGTTACGGTGATGCTGAGGTCACCACAGAATGGGGAAACCTGAGAACAGCAGTGGCAGGAAAGCCAACCATATGCCGGGTTTGTATTTCCCCTGGGGGGGTGGGTAGACGTGAGTGAATGAAAATTCCCCAAACTTTATGCCCAGGAGAACGAGGGTCTGTGGTCAGCTAAGTATATGTGTGAGGTTTGGTGCACAGCCACGGACAGCTGTGCAGACTCCAGCCCCTTGGCATTTATAGATTTGTTTCAGATATACTTATTCGAGTATTTCATCTTTCAGTTATGTAATTTTTCTTAAAACAGCAACATATAAGGAATTTGAAACTGAAGTCAAAGTGCCCATAATCCCACCACCCTAACAGAACTGCCTTTGTGTGCTTGCAGCCCTGATGTTTGTGTATCAGGCATATATACATCTGTGCCTTGCCACTGAGATCATATTGCACGTCTGGTTTTTTCATCCCTTTTTCTCCTTATGTTATTTTGTAAACACGTTTCCATATTTAGGTGTTTTATTTGTCGTCGTGCGTTATCTCATGATGTTTTGGAGTGGAGGATCCATCGTTTCCACAACATTCCTCTGTTGCTAGACTTCTGGGTCAGTTTTCCCAAGTCTGACTTTTCTAACCCAGTAGGGTCCTTCAGTTCTGCAGCCTGGGATAGGCTTTTGAGGGTCCTGCCAAAGGTCTCAAAACAAATGAAATATCCGTTTAGTTTTTATTGAGAGGAGTTTTTTTTTTTTTTTATTTTGGGTCCGGTGGTTTTAGAAAATGTAAGTTGGATTTTCTTTGGGGCTTTATTGCTGAGGCTGAATTTGTGCCTCAGGAAAAGAAATAGTTAATATTTCTTGGCGAATCAAAGTGGATTGGACTGGCTTTTGTGCCCATTTGCTTCCAGACCTTGACTGACAGCGTCAGATGAAGAAACTCATCATTTGGAATATAAGAGATGTCTGCAACCCTTTAAAGCAGGCTGACCTGGGCAGGGTGGGATGTGACTTTGGGGGATCTGTTTTTAACATTTTTGTAAAATAATATCGCTGTGAGTGCTGGGCTTTGCAGAGGGAAGGTCAGATTCCTGATATGAAAGGACTGAGTTATTAAAAACAAACTGAAGTCTAGAAGCAAAGTTAACACTTGAGAAATTAAACGCCATGATGGTGAACTTGACTCCAGGCTTTCAGCTTTTGAGATTGGCTGCTTTAGATTTATTTTCTGTGCTCCCACGCCCCCCCCCCCCGCCCCCACCGCAGCCCCGTTTTTGAGAACTAGTTTCGCTCTTGTTGCCTAGGCTGGAGTGCAATGGTGTGATCTTGGCTCACTGCAACCGCTGCCTCCCGAGTTCAAGCAGTTCTCCTGCCCTGGTCTCTCGAGTAGCTGGGATTACAGGTGAACACCACCATGCCCGGCTAATTTTGCATTTTTATCAGAGACAGGGTTTCTCCATGTTGGTCAGGCTGGTCTCGAACTCCCAACCTAAGGTGCTGTGTCTGCCTTGGCGTCCCAAAGTGCTGGGATTACAGGCATAAGCCACCATGCCCAGCCTTTCTGTGCCATTTTAAAACCCTCCTGGGGTCAAGGTAACACTTTTAGTCAACAGCCTTTCGAGCAGACACTTGCTTTTGAAACCATAGCAGTCCCCAAGGCAGCTTGAAGGTGGCTGATGCCGGATGCAGTGGTTTAGACTCAAAGGTGGTAGTTTGCTGTGAATTGCCCTCTAGATGGTGTAGACGAAGATGATGGAATGTTTCTTGAGCTTGGACCCAAGGCAGCATCCCCTGTTGACATGGTTCTCCCTCCCTCCTGCCCCTTCCTTAGGCAGCTTGCCTGAGAGTTAAGAATTCTTAGGTTATTTCTTCCAGAGGGAGAACCATCCCCAAGCCTGGCCATCAGAGAATGAGTGCACTTTGCACTGGCCTAGTTACACCTCTGCTGGGAAGGTGTGAATTGGGGGTGAGTCGCCGAGCGAGTCATGGTTAGGATTCTGGGTAAGACACTGCGCTGACAGGCCTGGCTTCCTCTCTGCTTCATGAGCCCCTGTGCTCCCCTTCACTCATTCAAACCATTGATTTTCATCCCTACCCAAAAAGGTTGCGTGGACTCCCAGTATCATAGCTGGAAGCGGGTGAGATGGTGAGGATGATGGCAAACATTTCTTGAGAGTTTGCTGTTTACTGGTATTCAGAATGCTTCCTGTGTGTTAACCCAATCCTTGTAACTTTATAAGGCAGAAGTGTTGTGATTGTTCATTTTACAGATTAGGAAACCAGGGAACAAATCGGTGAACTCGTGTCCCAGATTCGCAGCTAGCGAATGGAGAAGCTGGCTTTGAACTCAGGCCCCGTCACTTCAGAGCGTGCAACCCCATTGCAGCATGACACTGCCTTGCTGGGCCGTTTAGACCAGCTGTCCCCACCTTCCTCACTTGGAGGAACAAGCTCAGGAAAGGCATTTGCTGACTTTTACTTTGGAGACGAATGCCAGGCTGTGGCCCCTGGGGGTAGGCCCTGCCTGCTTGCCTGCCTCTTCCTCACTCCCTCATCCCCAGATACCTCTTGTCTGCATGCCAGTTCAGGCGGGGGATTGAAAGAGGGACCACAGACCCAGCCATCACGGGGCTACGGCCTTGTTGGGATCAATAAGCCAGGGCCAAAAATGATTCTAACACAAGAAATAAGTGCAGATGAAGTCCTCTGAGGGTTCAGGCACACACCCAGGCTGGAGTGCAGCGGCACAACCTCGGCTCACTGCAACCTCTGTCTCCTGGATTCAAGCGATTCCCCTACCTCAGCCTCCTGAGTAGCTGGGACTACAGATGCGCGCTACCTTTTTTTGTATTTTAGTAGAGACGGGGTTTCACGATGGCCAGTGTGGTCTCGATCTCCTGACCTCGTGATCTGCCCACCTTGACCTCCCAGAGTGCTAGGATTCCAGGAGTAAGCCACCGCCCCTGCAGTTGTCTCTTATTGCCCTACTGCCCAGCTGCAGATCTCACTCTGGAAACACTGATGGCGGTTGGCCAAAGTCATGGCGTGGATGAATTTAGTGGAGAGGCAGACCCAGCTCAAGATGGAAACACAGCCAGAGACACACCTGGGTTGTGTGTGGCGGGGGGTTCTTGGGGAAGGCTGAGGTCAGGGGCATGATGGGGTCTCAGCAGCCAAGGGGAGGGAAGCCCTAAAGGATGGTGGCCATGAGCAGGTCCTGCGGAGATGCAAAATGAGATGTAAGAAGAGGCCTTGCATTTGGCATCAGGGGTTCAAGGGCGGCCTTTAGGGAGCAGTTTGTGGGGAGGGGTGGGGGCTGAAGTCAGCAGTGCGCTGAAGGGCAAGTGAAAGGTGGGGAGGTGGAGGCGACCAGCAGCACAGCCTTTGCACCAACTCACAGTCAGCGGGGCCCAAACCCTCGGATGGAGGCAAACACAGGGACTAGGAAAACATGGGGACATCTCAGGACATCTGATTATTTCTTTTAGAGAGATTATTATGAAATGGGCCTACAAAAAGAAAGAAAGCAGAGGACATCTGGCTTCTCCTTTCATTTCCTCCCCACTCCAGGCATCAGCCCCAGGGCTCGGGTCTGGGGAAGGTTGAGCCCTTCCCTGAGTCTGTGGGGAAGTGGCCACAGTAAAGCCACTTCTGGTAAGGGGCAGGGACTCCTGGTTGAGACCTGGCTCAGCATCCTCCCCCCAGGCAGGCTCTCAGAGACCCTGGCACCTTTGTTTGCAGAGAAGGGGATATGAGCAGGTGATATTCCTGTTAGACACAGCGTGCCGGGTGAGTCACTGGGAATTTCCTAGGCATTTAAGTTGGAAGGATTGGGGCAAGTGGAGGGGAAGGAGGAGGCAGGTGGAGAGAGGAAAAAGGTAGTGAGCTGGCTTCTGCTGGGTGAGTAAGTTGTTCCCTGCTTTAAAGTGAGACAATTAGGGAGGAGCTGTGACTGAGGAAAATAATGTGCCAGGGAGAGTTCTGGGGGAGCAGTTGAGCTGGAGTTTAAGGAGTAGATGGCTTCCCAGAGAGCCAGGAGAGAGAGGCGGGGATGGGAATGTGGTGGCGGGGCAGCCCAAAGGCCACCGGCCCTGGGGGTGGACAGCAGCCCAGGGTACAGGCCCAACCTAGTTCCAGCAGGTATCTTCATGCTGCTGCCCAAGGCTCTTTTTTTTTTTTTTTTAAGACGGAACCTCACTTTGTTGCCCAGGCTGGAGTGCAGTGCTACAATCTCAGCTCACTGCAACCTCTGCCTCCCAGGCTCAAGCAATTCTCCTGCCTCAGCCTCCCAAGTAGCTGGGATTATAGGTGCACACCACTATACCCAGCGAATTTTTGTATTTTTAGTAGAGACAGGGTGTCACTGTGTTGGCCAGGCTGGTCTTGAACTCCTGACCTCAGGTGATCTACCCGCCTCGGCCTCCCAAAGCGCTGGGATGACAGGTATGAGCCACCGCGCCTGGACCCAAGGCTCTTTTCTAAGGCAGCCTCCGCCTCCCATCTTCCCACACTTAAGAAATCACAGGCAGGCGAAATGATGACAGGAAGTCAGCTATCAGCTCTGTGTTTATGCTCCTGAGGGTCCAGCTTTTAGACTTTGCCACTGTTCCTGGTTGCAGTAAGTTGGTCCTAAGCTAAAAGGACATGGGGGTCTCTGTGCAGCTTGGTTTTGTGTTTTAGTCCTCAGATGCATAGGTTGGAAATTAGTACCCTGGGTGCTGGGACACAGCTGGCATGGGCTCACAGAGACCTCACCCTATAGCACAGGAGACTCGGGTACACAGTTTCTGGGACACAAGGCTAATTCAGCATTGAGGCAGTGAGGGAGTGTTTCACAGCCATGTGAGCTGGACCTTAAAGGTGGAGTCCCTGCAGAGGAGAGGGGTGGGCAGTCCAGGCAGATAACCCAGGCAGGGCTGAGATGTGGCGGATGAGGAACATGGGATCCGGAGTGTGGAATCTCCTGGAGTGAGAAGAGCTGCCTTCCGCAGTGGGGCGGGCCCGGGGGAAGCCAGTCCCTTTCTGTTCTGACCTTTCGACTTGCAGCGGTGCTCTTGGCCTTTGACGGTTCCTTACTTTTGATTTATAGGAGAAAGTTAATTTTCCCCTCTTGCCTCCCCACCTCTTCCTTTACCGGATTTGAATCTCTCGCACATGTTTTTAATAGGCATCCCTTAATCCAAGTGTTGCCTTCTGGGTTTTATTCTGTTTTCTTTTTCTTAAACAAAATGAAATGTCTGTGCCAGCTTGGAACAGGAATGAAAACTGAGGCCAGCCAATGCGTTAGGCTGGCAGGGGGCCAGCCGTGGATTAAGTGCCCCATGCCACTCGAGAAGTCTGGCCGACACCACACTGGTGGGGGCAGGGGACCCACAACAGCTGAAGCTGGAGGTTTCTGCGTCTCCAACACTTCTGCTCTGGGAAGAGAGATCAGCACAGACTCAGAAGTCTGGCCAGGAGCAAGGCTGTTTGAAGGGAAGGCCTTGGGCACGTGCCACCATCTGCCACCCCAGGTGTGCGGAATGCTCAGTGTGGCAGTGAAACTGCTCTCCACTGGGGTGTGTCACCTTACCCCCAGTAGTCATTCTCCCAGAGGCGCTTCTGCATTTTTGGTGAAATGCAAAAATTCTGTAAATGTAAAAATTCTGTAAAAATGTAAAAAGCAATTCTGTAGAATTGCTTCTGATTTGTTGGTAAACCCTTGAAACCAGATCTTATTTGCTTGCTTGCTTAATCAATTGATTGATTGGTGCACGGAGGGGTTGCCACTTCCCCCTGAGAAACTTTTTTTTTGGAGATGGAGTCTCCCCAGGCTGGAGTGCAGTGGCATGATCTCTGGTCACTGCAACTTCTGCTTCCAGAGTTCCAGCAATTCTCCCGCCCCAGCCTCCCAAGTAGCTGGGACTATGGGCACGTGCCACCATGCCCAGCTAATTTTTTTCATATTTTTTTAGTAGAGATGGGATTTTACTATAGTGGCCAGGTTGGTCTCAAACTCCTGACCGCATGATTCACCCACTTCAGCCTCCAAACTGCTGGGATTACAGGTGTGACCCACCATGCCCAGCCTGAGATAGATTTCTTTTAAAATTTAGTGCCAGGACAAGCTTTGTTTCCCCCGAAGAGCTAGTAAGCATTGCCTATCCACCAACCAGAGCCATCTATCATATCATGTTCCCTTTTTGTCTTGTCTACTAGGAAGTTCAGAGCCAAGTTGGATGCTTCTGCAGTAGCTATAACCTCCATTTATAGCTGCTTTCTTTCCAGAGTCCTTTTGGTTTCTCTGGTACTAACCAGGGTAAGGATAAGTCCTTTGGGAAAGAAATGAGGGCATATATAGTGTTTTTTGTTGTTGTTGTTTTTAAAAGCAAAATGTGCCATTGAAGGCAGAACCCAGAGGTGGTGACCATACTTTCCAATCTGCCTCTCCTCTTGCACAAGTTCCAGGAGGAAGCAGCTGAGGCATGATGGGCGGGAGGGACCTAGAAAGGAGGAAAAGGCACAGCTGGCTTGTAGTTGCTTGCAGAGAATAGAAAGCGCATGGCTGGGGTGCTGACCCGACTCAGTCCCACTTCTGAACACAGGGCAGCTTGTCCAAACAGCACTCTCTGAAATGGCAGCCTGCAGACTTCGCCACTGGCCTGATTTCACTGCTCCCTCAAACTAGCATCTTCCTAATGACGTGCCAGGCTCCTAGTATCCAGGATTTCCCACAACGCTGTCCAGTGTGTGTCTGGGAGTTGCAGGGCTGTTTGGATAAGGGCCCAGATCTGCTTGGGAGGGCCTCTCAGCCTAGGACCCCAAGCCCACCTTTGATTGTGAGGGTCCTTGAAGCCCACCCTTCCCCAGAGCAGGGTTCCAGCACCATGCCACACAATGGGTGGCCTGCCGGCTTTTTCTTTGTTTGAATGGTGGGCTGGGTTGCTGTTCCTGGGAGCCTAGCTCTTTCTCTTCTGCCTGGACTAAACCCAGAGAATGCTGGGCAGGGCTTTATGATTTTGGGGTGAGGACTGTGTTCTGTTCTCCACATTGCTGAGTCAGCCAGGGCCAGCCAAAGTTCTATGTTCAAGCTGACCCGTGCTTGAACAGTGACCTAGATGGTCAGCTTTATTGCCTTTGTTGTTGTTGTTTTTGAGATGGAGTCTTGCTCTGGGCGCAGTGGTGTGATCTCGGCTCACTGCAACCGGGTTCCAGCGATTCTCCTGCCTCAGCCTCCCGAGTAGCTGGAACTATAGGCATGCACCACCACCACACTGAGCTAATTTTTGTGTTTTTTAGTAGGGACAGGGTTTCACCATATTGGTCAGGCTGGTCTCAAACTCCTGATCTCATGATCCTCCTGTCTCTGCCTCCCGAAGTGCTGGGATTACAGGCGTAAGCCATGGCGCCCGGCAGCTTTATTGTCTTCTAGTGCACCACAGTCATTGTATGGACTAGAAAAGTGAGGTTACAGAAGGAGGTCACGTCCCCACGGTCACACAGGATCAGCAGAGCCTGCGCTTGGGCAGTGGTGGCCAGCAGCACTGATATATTGCCTGACCAGTCTGAATGCTTGGATTGCACTTGGAAGATTTTTTTTAAGTTTCCAAAGCAACATAGCTCACATTTTAGTGACCACATTGTTTAGAATATAGCTTATCTCATTGGAATGTTAAAGCATCAAGCAAAGCCAGAGCTGGACATGGCTGACGTGGCTCAGCCTCAAATTAGGAGCCAGGGCACAAGCCACAGCTGCTCCTAGCTCTGTCATTCCTCCCTTCCCCATGAAGTACCTTTGATGCCTTCATCCTTATCTTCCTTTGCTCCACCCCAGGAAGAGAGGAAAGGGACAAGAATGCTTTGCCTCTCCATCTTGATGGTGATCAAGATAGGACGGGGCTGTTTTCAAGTTCATAGAGTCGGGTTATTATCATTGTTAACACCATGTGCTGAGTGCTTGCTGTGCGCCCTGCACTTCCTGTAAGTTAGCTCTGTCCAGAAACAGCGCGGAGAGGAAAGAGGATGAGGCACAGAGAGAGTAGCTGGGTTGCTCGCAGCCACACATCTAGTCTGTGCCTGAGCCAAGACTGACCTCCAGTCTGTCTGGAGGATGGCTTTAAAGCTTCTGCCCATGATCCAGTTAATATCTAGGGCAGTGGTTTTCAACTGGAGGTCTTTTTGCCCCCTAGAAGACATCTGGCAATATCCACAGCGTTTTTTTTATTGCCGCAACTTGAGGGGGTGATATGGATGTATACTGCTAGCACCTAGTGAGTGGGGACTAGGATGCTGCTAAACATCCTACAATGTACAGACCCTCCCACCCAACAAAGAGTTACCCGGCCCCACATGTCAGTAGTGCTGAAGTTGAAAAACCTGACCTGGGGCGTCCTAACCCTCCAGCTGACACTTCCTGGGTGTGTGTGGAGTGCGGGGCTGTTACTGGTGTTACTGGCCTGCCCCTTTGCTGTGCATGGTAGCATTCTACTCGCTCTTAGAAGGGGTCATGTGGCTAGACCCCAAAAGGGGATCAGGGCACTCTGTCCAGCAGGGGCAACCAGACCCCTTCCTGTGGGCAGAACAGCTTTTGACTTTTCTCTCTTGGGCTCCGCAGACCTTCAGTAAGTCTGATGAGCAGAGGTCCCTGGTGGGCTCTCTCTCCTAGACACTGCCTGGCACCCAGTGAGCAGGGTTCTCAGGCCAGGGCTGAGATGTGGGCATGGTGAGTCTCTCCTGCTCCTCCCTCATCAGAGCCCTGCGCTGAGGGTTAAAGAGAGGGAGGAGAGATGTCAGCCTGGGCCCTGGGACCCCACGGTCGAGTTGGACAGTCAGGATGCTCACACAGAGGTGCACCCTCTGTAACTGGGTGGCTCCAGGTGTGTTTAAGAGCCAGAGGGACTTCAGAGCTAGGCTGAAGGTTTGAGATGGAAGAGTGCGAATGAGCAGGGGGGACTCCCTGCTTCTTCAGCAGATGGACAGGATTCAAGGAGGCATCAGGCAGAGTGTGTTGGGCTCGGGGCTCACGCCCAGCAGTCAGTGCAGCACAGAGAAGCAGTTGGAAGTGGCTGGCACGGGGCGCAAGGCAGTCCTGGTCCAGAGGCTGTGGCATCGGTGTGAGTGGGAATTCCAAGGGCATAGCGCCAGGGCTGCTGGGCCGGGGCAAGAGGAGGGCGAGGAGGCCCCAGAAATGGAAGGCTGGGAAGTGTCCAGGGTGAGGAGAAGCTGCTATTTACTCATCTAAGAAAAGGCAGCAGCCCCTTGCAGGATGGCAGTTTTGCTTTGAGGAGCACCTGATGGAGGCTGTACAGACAACTGGGACCAGTCCCGACTTTGTTCAGCTGCGTTTGTGTCCTAGCCACCCAGCAGCCAGCTCTAGGTAAATGTGGAAAACAGTTTCTGTGATAACACATGTGGCCCCGGGCTCAGTCTGCAGACGATGCCTGGTGTGTCCACTGCGCTGACGTGGTGTGCCTTTGGGAACCCACTCGGCTGCTGTAGGCTTGGAAGCTGCTGCTCCACAGGCCTGGAGTTTGCCCCCAAAGCTGTGCAGAGCCAAAACCTGAAAGCCCTTTTAGGGGCAGGGATTAATGTGGGTTACTCTGGGGATCTTGCAAGAGAGGCTGGGAAGTGACAGTGCAGAAGCTGTGGCCTGCCCCACGGTGAGTGCAAGCAGTGGCTGTCCCAGGTTCATCCAGGTACTGGGTGGTCCCCTGGTCCTCTTCTGGTTTGACCTAGCCCCTCCTTGAAGACTCCATCCAGTCAAAGCCACGCAGGCGGGGCAGGACCTCTATGAGCTAAAAAAAAAAAAAAAAAAAGAAATCAATGGCCCTTTACACTCACACCATGGCAAGGCTGACGGAATTTCCTCCAGACACCGGAGCATCTTGTTCTGGTGGGTCCTGCCAGTTTTATACAATAAAAGGCACCGGGTAGGGGAGATTATTAATACCCTCTGAAATGCAGGGAAATGGTTTTCCAGAGCCTCCATGGGACCCCATCGAGGGAACATGGGGCCTGGGGCACCCACTGACCCAGTAGCCTACTCTGTGTCCACAGACCTGCAGCCAGTCACCTACTGCGAGCCAGCCTTCTGGTGCTCCATTTCCTACTACGAGCTGAACCAGCGCGTCGGGGAGACGTTCCACGCCTCGCAGCCATCCATGACTGTGGACGGCTTCACCGACCCCTCCAACTCGGAGCGCTTCTGCCTAGGGCTGCTCTCTAACGTCAACAGGAACGCAGCAGTGGAGCTGACGAGGAGGCACATCGGTATGGGGTGGCTGCATTCCCTGCCCTCCCCATCCTGTCTCCACCGCTCTATCCCCCCGCCAGCCCTAGTCCCCAACACACCCTCTGCATGGAACCCTGCCTCCATCTTTAGCGGTGCTCCGCCTCCTGCTGGGAATGGGGGAAGACTCACTGCCTCAGCAAGGGCTCCACATTCTCTATTGCCCTGTTTAGGGGCCAGATGGGTAGTGTTCAGGCCAGTTGATCATTCCCACTCAAAGATATAATCTTGGAAAATCTGGAAGCCACAGAGGAAAATACTTCACTTAAGGGATCCAGAAAGGAGCGTCTATGAGAAAGGCAACATATGAAATCTTTTTTTTTTTTTTTGGTGGGGAGCCACAGTCTCTCTCCATCCCCCAGGCTGGAGTACAGTGGCATGATCTCGACTCACTGCAACCTCTGCCTCCTGAGTTCAAGTGATTCTCCTACCTCAGCCTGGCAAGTAGCTGGTATTACAGACACCCACCACCACGCCCTGCTTATTTTTGTATTTTTAGTAGAGATGGCATTTTACCTTGTTGGCCAGGCTGATCTCAAACTCCTGACCTCACATGATCCACCTGCCTCGGCCTCCCAAAGTTCTGGTATGACAGGCGTGAGCCACCATGCCTGGCTGAAATCCATTTAATAAAAATACCTTGAAAGTACAGATGGACAGGTTGATAAGCAGGCAGTCATTGTTGGAAGAGTGATCTTTTCTTATTTTCATGTAAAAATAGGCAGTCGTTGGAAGAGTGATGTTTTTTTATTTTCACGTATCATTATTCCAGACAATTTAGAAAAGGTAGAAAAGAATTGTCCACTATGCAAACACTACTACTGTGAACATTCTGCCTTCTAGCCCCCAGAACATAAGTAAAAGATGACTTTGTGAGTTTAAGGAAAATGAAGCTGTGTTATGCTTCACTTGGTTTGCTTATGAAGTTACCATGCTTAGAGGATATTACGATCCAGAATCACAGACTGTCAGAACTTAGAAGGGCTGTAGAGAGATGGCGGAGTGAGGTCCTCTCAGACCTCATCTGGGAGCCCCAAGGGTTGGCTGAGGGGTTCCCAGGGCAAACTCAGGAGCTGGACAGGTCAGCAAAGGGAAGCCTGGTCCCACGTGAACCAGAGCACCTCTGCACTGGCTTTATCTCTCGGGCCCTCACAGAAGACTTCATTTGAAGAGAGGATTGATTCTGTAGTGAAGAGAAGAAAAGTCTGGAGGCCGTGGGCCTAGGTCTGTGCTCTCATTTTCTAGGGAAGGGACCTGATGTCTGGGGGCTGGGAGGAGGGTGAGGGCTGCTAGCTCTGCAGAGAACGGCATCGTCACTGACAGACAGCCACCACTACCAGACCCATTCTTCCCATTTTGCTTTTTTTCACTTTAAAAAAGACACTTATTCTGAGTGGCATACCACTGTTTGATTTAGAGATAGGGTCTTGCCACATTGCCCAGGCCAGTCTCAAACTCCTGGGCTCAGGCCATCCCCCCATCTCTGCCTCCTGATTATCTGGGACTATAGTCATACACCACTGCAACTGGCTTTTTTCTATGTTTCATAAATTATATATATATATATAATATAAAATCTTTTTTTTTTTTTTTTTTTTTGTTATTGAGTCTTACTGTGTCACCCAGGCTGGAGTGCAGTGGCACAATATTGGCTCCAGACACCTAGGCATCTTGTTCTGGTGGGTCCTGCCAGTTTTGTTTGTTTGTTTTTGACACAAAGTCTCGCTCTGTCACCAGGCTGGAGTGCAGTGGTGTGATCTCCGGTCACTGCAACCTCTGACTCCCTGGTTCAAGCAATTCTTCTGCCTCAGCCTCCCAAGTAGCTGGGATTACAGGTGCTCACCATACCCAGCTAATTTTAGTATTTTTAGTAGAGAAGGGGTTTCCCCATGTTGGCCAGGATTGTCTTGATCTCCTGACCTTGTGATCCACCCACCTCTACCTCCCAAAGTGCTGGGATTACAGGCATGAGCCACCACACCCAGCCAGTTCTGCCAGTTTTATAACGATAAAATGTATGCAACCTCCGCCTCCCGGGTTCAAGCAATTCTCCTACCTCAGCTTCCCAAGTAGCTGGGACTACAGGCGTGTGCCACCATGCCCCACTAATTTTTTTGTATTTTTAGTAGAGACGGGGTTTCACCATATTGGCCAGGCTGGTCTCGAACTCCTGACCTCTTGATCCACCTGCCTCGGCCTCCCAAAGTGCTGGGATTACAGGCATGAGCCACCACAGCTGGCCATAAGTATATTTTTTTAAGTTATTGAAATGAAACAAACATTTTTGGTCTGGGTCTTCGCATCCTCACCTCTGCCTCCTGCTGTTACTGACTTGACACAGCTGTGGACAGGCAGGCAGTCGCCCCTCCTGAGGACTCTGAGCCACCAGCACCCTGCAGAACTAAAGCCAGAAAAAATGAGGAGTGGTTGAGGGAATAGGAGGCGGGGCAGGGGACATCCAGGAATGCATGGGTCCGTTGCCTGGTGGTCATCCCACCTCATGCTGGGCCTGTAACATCTGGCTCCATGTTCTGGCCTCTGAGTTGCTTGCCCAGGAATGGAAGAGAGACTTTCCCATGCAGGAGAAGGGACCATCCCCTGGACAAGCAAAGAGCTCACTGTCAGAGTTTACATAACTGTTTGAGTTGCAGAGCCAATTTAAAAATAATTTCTGTCCATCTGGAGTGGATTTAAGAGATGAAAGAAAAGTAAATGGTATAAACCTCTGGAATGTTTTAGAAAAATGCATTGAGAGAGAAAAAAATATGGGGGTAGCATTAAACCATCCCTGCAGTAAAGGGCTCCTTGGGGGTGTCTGCTCCATCAGATGGAGCCCAGCACGTTTACTGAATGAATCTCTGAATCTTAGAGTGTGAAGAGACCAAATAGTAGTAGGGTAGCGGGGCGGCAGCAGCAAGAGAAGCCGACACTTACCAGGAGCTTACTGTGTGTCTCACAGTAATCCTACAAGGGTAGGGATTATCATCATTCCCTTTTTTATTTTTATTTTTTGAGTTAAGGTCTCACTTTGTCTCCCAGGCTGGAGTGCAGTGGCATGATCAGAGCTCAATGAAGTCTTGAACCCCTGGACTGAAGCAATCCGCCTGCCTCAGCCTCCCAAGCAGCCAGGACTACAGGCATATGCCATGATGCCCAGCTAACTTTTAAAAAATATTTTTGTAGAGATGAAGTCTCATGCTGTTGCTCAGGCTGGCCTTGAACTCCTGGCCTCAAGTGGTCCTCCCACCTTGCCCTCCCAAAGCTCTGGGATTATAGGTGTGAGCCACTGCGCCTGGCCCCCATCCCTATCGTAGAGACAAATTAAGGCTCAGAGGGTGAATAATTTGACTGAGGCTTATGCCTACTCAGTGGCAAAGGCTGTCACTGAGACCTGTCCCATGTGCTTTTCTTGTCATCTGCCTCCCTTGGCTTTAGGAATCCAGCATTGCCCATGATTTCCTCTACTTTAGGCTTGGGCTTTGGGGCCCATTTGCCTGGAGAGGCTGTCAGTCACTGGGAGCAGCCCCGCGGCTCTGCCTCCTTTGCGAGCCTCAGGTGGCCCCAGGGTCATCGTGTGTGAGCAAAGGCACCCTGTCCAGTCTAACCTGAATCTCTGTAGGAAGAGGCGTGCGGCTCTACTACATCGGAGGGGAGGTCTTCGCAGAGTGCCTCAGTGACAGCGCTATCTTTGTCCAGTCTCCCAACTGTAACCAGCGCTATGGCTGGCACCCAGCCACCGTCTGCAAGATCCCACCGGGTAAGCCAGCCACACAGGCACCCCTGCCCTGAGGTCCCTGTCTGAGTGCATGCCTGGGATGCTGGAGAGTCTGTCTTTCTCACCTTTTCTGCTCACTGTTGATGGCGTTGTCAATCTGTTGGTGATTCGATTGGGTTTTTTCTGTGCCCACAGATCTGTGCTTTCCCTCAACCTCCAGGGAGCAGATGTAGCATCTGATGGGTTTGCCTTTAACCTGTGAGTGGATATGCAGGCAGTATGGCTTCCTTTCTTCACTCCTTCATTGCACAGACAGCGTGCAGGGCTTCGTGCCAGGTGCTGTAGGGGATGAAGAGGTAGATGGGGCCCTGCTCTGTCCCCACAGACCTTAGAAACCTGCAGAGCACGTAAGACAAAGACACAGAGGAATTCAGTGTAAGGGAGGGGTGCTAAGCACCAGCCCAGCAGCCCAGGTAGAGAGAAGGCCATTTAGCTGTTGTGATGGATCAAGGATGTCTTCACAGAGGAGAAGCATCCGGACCTTGAAGGATAGGTAGGTGTTAGGCACAGGAGGGGCATTCTAGACAGGGAAACAGCTCAGGCAAAGGCCCCGAGGTGATGGAGGGCAGGGCATGGCTGGGCGGCACTGGCTGGAGGAGGGCCACGTATGAGACAGTCAGGGGAAAATGTTTCAAAAGCACAACAGCACGAGGCCATGGAGGAACACGAGAGTCTGACTCCAGGGAACTCCTGAGGGTTTTCTGAGTGAGCCTGAAAAATCCCACCTGTACCCCAATAAGAGGCGTCAGGCTGCACCCCCGAGAGTGGTTTCGACAGGGCCACACCTGGACAGAAAGATCAGGCAGGCAGCTGGTCTCATCTAAGGCTCCGCTCCTTAGGAAACCAAGGCAGAGAGCCCCAACCAAAGCCCACTTCTCACAGGGGATGCAGCCACTGGGCAGGCAGCCCACAGAATGTGGCCTGTGACTGGCTGGTAGAGCAGGTCACCTGGCTGGGTCATTGCCTGTGACATGTGTCACGTGCCCTTTCCTGCCCACTGAGAAGCAAATGGTAGTGGGGAAGTGGTGGGCCACGGGCAGGGGAAACTTTAGAATGCAGAGTCTGAAATGCTAACAGCACAGCAGGTTTCCAGAGCATTCTGTGGTTGCATTTACAAAGTACATTCCGATTTTTGACCTCGTTTAGTCCTCTCCAGTTATTCTCTGGTTCTATAAGTCAGGAGACACTTTGAGGAGAAAAGTTCAGAGAGTTTCAGCCACCTGCCCAAGGACACACAGCTAGTAAGTGGCCAAGCCAGGATGGGGCCTCGGATGAGGAGGACTGATGGACTCTCAAGTCTGGTGCTCTTCTGCTTCTTAGCTCTGCTGGGGATCAGGGCCCAGTTTCAGCCCTGCTCCACCACCCTTGTCCTTGGAGAGAATGAGAAGAGGAAGCTCAGTGACGCTCTTGGCCTTCTGCCTCCTCCCTTCCCCGGCCCCACCCCCATCTTTTGGGTGAGGGCTGAGTTGGCTCTGGTGTTGTTTGTCAGCTCATAGAATGTCAGAGCTGGAAGGACCTCCGAGGCCAGCCCCTCATTATACAGAGACACAGGGTCCCCAAGAGAATGTGACCGGCTCAGAGTCACACAGCAAGAACAGGAGACTGCTGTTGGCTCATTCGTAAGCGTCACCCCAGCTCACCTTTTGGCTATTTCCGGCATGTGCTTTTGTCTTTATTTTTCGGGTTCACACATTCCTGACACTCAGGCAGTATGACTTCAAACGACATTTATTTTCAACATTGTGACTGTCTTTAGTTTTACTGTCTGGAGAATTAGATGCACACCTTCACTTAGCTGTGAATGTCACCTCCACCCAGCCTGGTGCCAGAGGCCAAAATGTGGCCCAGATCGAGCCCTCCCTCTTAGCCCCAGCACCAGGTGTATTCATCAGAGGAGCCCGGGTGGAAGGTGCCCTGGGCCCTCTGCCGAGCTTCCCGTGGGACAGCAGGCCCAGTAGCCTTTTGGCCAGCCTGTCTCTGCTGGCACTGCCTGCTGTGGAATGGCCAGAGCTTCTGTTCCTAGGTGGGCGACCAGACCCCACACAGCATGGGCACCCGGGCCCAGGTCTCTTGTCTCTCTGTCCCCTGGCCCCTTTGTCCAGGGCAAGGCCCCCTTCTCCACACCATCTCCCTATTCTCAGAGGCCCACTTGGAGACTTCTCTCCACCCTGGGAGTCGGAACTTGTGGGCCAGCCTTCCGTCTCCCCTTGTAGATATGTCAGCTGTGCACCTCCCGGTGAGAAAAGGTGGGTTCAAGGGGAAGGACCGAGTTGGCCTGTCCCTCGCGTGGTACTAGAGTGGAGTATATGGGAAATGCATCATGCACTGTGTGTCCCTGGAGCTGTATCAATCAGGCTGGTCTGGGGGGTCCAGGGCTTGCTTTATCCAGGACAGGAGAAATGGACCTGGCCTCTTCTAGCCCCACAGCCCTGTTTCCGTGTTGTTGGCAGGATGCAACCTGAAGATCTTCAACAACCAGGAGTTTGCTGCCCTCCTGGCCCAGTCTGTCAACCAGGGCTTCGAGGCTGTCTACCAGTTGACCCGAATGTGCACCATTCGCATGAGCTTCGTCAAAGGCTGGGGAGCAGAGTACAGGTCAGTTATGGATGCTGCCAACATCAGGGGACCTAACTCCAGGTGACTCGGGACAGCAGAGCAGCCAGGGGCTCCTCAGAGGTGAGCTAGGCCATCCCTGACATCCAGAGCAGAGACCGAAGATTAGAGAGAGATCGTGGCCTGGCAGGTAGGAGGGGCTGGGCCAGCAGCAGAGGAGGAGGGATTGCAGAGCGATGCTTGATGGAACCGAACAACTGCAGGCATTGTAAACACACACTCCATCTTACCCTCGTCCCAGCCCTGGGTGGGGACACCGGCATCATCCCCCTGTACAGATGAGAAAGCTAAGGCCCAGGGAGGAAAAGTGACTTGCCTGAAGTCACATGGGTAGAAGAGCTGTGTCTAGAACTCTGCCCTCTTGGCTTCTTCCTTTTGGGCTGTTTTAGAATGACCCTCTTCAGGAACTTAGGTCTTCAGCTCATCGTTCCTTTCCTCCTCCGTGGCTCCATTTCTGACTCAGGGACTCTGGTGATGCTAAGCAGCCCAGGATATTAAAACTGAGAGGCAGGGAAGGGAGAAGATTTGGGTAGTGATAAAGGAACAAAATTTCCTTGCTGAGAAATGACTTTTTTAGAATTCTAGATACTGGTTTTTCTTTTCTTTTTTGAGATGGAGTCTTACTCTATCACCCAAGCTGAAGTACAGCGACACAATCTCGGCTCACTGCAATCTCCACCTCTGGGACTCAAGCGATTCTCCTGCTTCAGCCTCCTGAGTAGTTGGGATTACAGGCACACACCACCACATCCGGCTAACTTTTTGTATTTTAGTAGAGAGGGGGTTTCACCGTGTTGCCCAGGGTGGTCTCAAACTCCTGAGCTCAGGAGATCCGCCTGCCTTAGCCTCCCAAAGTGCTGGAATGACAGGCGTGAGCCCCCATGCCTGGCCCTAGATTTTGGTTTAAACATGGCCCCGATAGAGTTCAGGTCTACCTGGTCTGCCTGGTTGAATCTCTCAGGCCATTCTGCTTTGGGTTTAGAGAATCCCAACCCGTTTCTTTTCACTCATGGACAGGAGTTTGCCGAGAGGCAGGGCTATGTGCCCCCGCCTTCTGCTCCACACTCCCCCCTGCCAGCCGCCAGCCAGCTCCTGTGGCAGACGCAGAGGTGCCCACACGTCAGCTGGGGCCAGCGCCTTGCAAGCTATTCTCCCCTTTTCTTCATTTTTCCAGATGTTTGGAATCCATTTTGTTTTGCAGTCATGCTGCACCCAGGCCAAACCCATTTCAATATTGGCCTCGGGCCACCATTTGTAATGAAATCCAGATGAGCATGACTTATGGAAAGTCAGATTCTCATTAGAGGATTTCGTCCTGTAAAATCCTCCTCTTCCACTTACCGTATTTTAGCTGCTGTTCTTCTGTGTCTGCCCCAGGGTGTCAGAGAACATAGCCCCTTGGTCTCTGGGGTGTCTCTGAAATCCAGGAGTGACCAATTGAGCAATCAAAGTGGTCAGACCTCAGAAGAACTTACAACCATGTTATGGCTTAAAGAGATTAGCCCAGGTCCAAAGGTCCAGCCGGAGAAATGTTTTAAGCAACCTTTTAGCCCTGGCTTAGATCATTTAGGGAACAGGAGTGAAAGGTTAGGAAATTAATCTTTTAGTGGAGAAGGGACATCTTTAAAGATGGACTGCAGTGGAAAAGAGCAAGGGGACATCCATTTGCTCTTCTTAGACCGGGCTGTAGCCCAGAGGGCCGCACTCAGATACCCTCGCTCATGCAGATTCCCCAGGGTCTGCAGGCCCATTTCTGAACCTCCCCTCTGCACAAGCAAAGCGTAGGCCAAGCAAGGAGGGTGCTGCCCTCCAGACAGCAGCCCTGTTCCTGGTGTGGCATCGCAGCGCTCTAAGTGCTAGGAAGAGGCTCTTTGGTGGCGAAGCCTTTCCCTGGGGACACTGTATCACCGCACGGGATGTCCTGCCAGCACACCCAGTCCTCTGCGGCCCACCGCGTCACCGCTGCCTGGCAGCACTGCACAGCAGCCCGACGGGCGGGCGCGGCCCCTTCCCAGAACAGCCTTGTCGTCCTCCTGCCTCTTGGGCCAAAGAGAGTAAGATTTCAGCCCTTCTCTCTGTGAGGTGGCCGAAAGCAGGGCCCAGGGCCCACACCTCTCACCTCCAGCTGGCACCAGTGACTCCAGCCTCAGCAGATAGCCTTTACTCAGTGGAGGCCTTTGGGAGCCTGCCTGCAAGCTGCGTCATCAACAAGCCTGAATTTAGACAAAGTGCTTTGGGGAAAAGAAACGTGTGGTGTGCCTTGGTTTTTTCCAGTAATTGTTCCATGGCTCGCTCTGCCTGTAAGATTTTCCAAAATAAAGCCGTAGATGAGAATTATATCAGCACATTGGGAACCGAAGGCATGCGGACACTGTTGGCACTTTGTAAAAAATACCCCTCAATCAGACAGACACACGTCATCAGGGCCTGCTGGGGCTGGGCCCGGATTTGGAGATAGGGGAGTGGCACGTGCCCATGTGGTACAGATGGGAGCCAGGGAGCCCTCTGCTCAGGCTGGAGGTCTCCTTTATTAGGGGACCTGTTATAGTAACTGGTGGGCCTCTGGGGTACCCTGCAATTGACTTTTTTGTTTTTGAGATGGAGTCTCACTCTGTCGCCCAGGCTGGAGTGCAGTGGCACGATCTCGGCTCACTGCAACCTCTGCCTCCCCGGTTCAAGCGATTCTCCTGCCTCAACCACGAGTACCTGGGATTACAGGCGCATGCCACCATGCCTAGCTAATTTTTGTAGTTTTAGTAGAGATGGGGCTTCACCATGTTAGTTGGGCTGGTCTTGAACTCCTGACCTCGTGATTTGCCTGCCTCGGCCTCCCAAAGTGCTGGGATTACAGATGTGAGCCACGGCACCTGGCCTGCAATCGACTTTACACATTTAACTCTTTGCAATTGACTTTACATGTTTAACTCTTTAAAGTCAACTTCCTTCCCCCTCAAGAGAACTTAATTTACCCAAAGTCCTCCCTGGATGGAGGAGTTTGGCCTGGTACTTTCAGAAGTTATTGGTAACGCTTCTAGGACAGCGTCTAACAAGGTAGGATCTCTCTCTGGCTTTGGGAAGACAACTGTCACCAAAGCAGAAAAAGTTTTCTGACTCATATAGCCTTCTGGAGATTGTCCCCCACTCACCCCTTTCCCTTTCTTACAGGAGACAGACTGTGACCAGTACCCCCTGCTGGATTGAGCTGCACCTGAATGGGCCTTTGCAGTGGCTTGACAAGGTCCTCACCCAGATGGGCTCCCCAAGCATCCGCTGTTCCAGTGTGTCTTAAGAGACATTGAGTATGGTAGGGGAGGGCGGGCTTGGGGAAAAGGTCATGCAGGAAGTCGAGAGAATTGAAACTCTACTCAACCCATTGTTGTCAAGGAAGAAGAAATCTTTCTCCCTCAACTGAAGGGGTGCACCCACCTGTTTTCTGAAACACACGAGCAAACCCAGAGGTGGATGTTATGAACAGCTGTGTCTGCCAAACACATTTGCCCTTTGGCCCCACTTCGAAGGGCAAGAAATGGCTTCTGCTCTGGTGGCTTAAGTGAGCAGAACAGGTAGTATTACACCACCAGCCCCCTCCCCGCAGACTCCTTTTTTGGATGACAGCTTTCTGGGATGTCACAGTCCAACCAGAAACGCCCTTCTGTCTAGGACTGCAGTGTGGAGTTCACCTTGGAAGGGCGTTCTAGGTAGGAAGAGCCTGCAGGGCCATGCAGACCTCATGCCTAGCTCTCTGACACTTGTGACAATGCGTCTTCCAATGAACATTCCCAGCCCCACCACTCCAGCACACCCTGCCCCTCGTGAGCTGGATTTGGGGTGGGGAGGGAGCTTGTCTCCCTCCCTCCCCTCTCAGAACACACTGATTGGAAGGCGTGTGTTCAGCAGAACCTGCACATAGGACAGCAGGAAACATTGGTGAGCGCCACCTCTTTAAAAACTCTTACGTTATTCCTTTTTCAGTTTGAAAAGTTGGAAGTATCTGCTGAGGCCCAGTGCATATGCAATGTATAGTGTCGATTATCACATTAATCTCAAAGAGATTTGAATGATAGTCAAGTGTTCTCATGAAACAGGAGGTCCTTGTCGTGGGATGGCATTTGGTCTCAGGCGGCACCACGCTGGATGCGCGTCACCAGTCAGAGCTTGCTCCAGATTCTGATGCATATGGCTATATTGGTTGATGCAGTCAGTTGCATTAATTAAATCAACTTTATCATATGCTCTTTTCAATGTTTGGTTTATATATTTTCTTTAAAAATCCTGGCCTGGCCCATTGACTGGGAAACCTGAGTGAAACCCAGCAACAACTACTGTCCCTTCTCTCTTCTAAGGTGAAGCTTTTCCAGGTTTTGTTGAAGAGACATCTGCTAGCACTTCTGGAAGCTAAAATTTACAGAAGCACATTCACCAGAAGGGAAACATCTCAGGCCAACATAGGCAAATGAAAAGGGCTATTAAAATATTTTTACACCTTTGAAAATTGCAGGCTTGGTACAAAGAGGTCTGTCATCTGCCCCCTGGGATATAAGATGATCTTGCTCCCAGTAGAGGATCATCAGTGACAACTGTAGCAGTTATATTATGTAATAAGTACTGCTCCCAGTGGCAATTAGGGAGAAAACAGTCTAAATTATTTCAACTGGAAAAAAGAAAAAAAGAGCCCTCTTCTTTTCCCAGCCTTTTGCAGAACACGACGGACAGAACTGCCACCTTCAATTGGTACTTTATTCTTTGCTGCTGTTTTTGTGTATAAAATGACCTATCCCACATTTTTGCATGGATATATAGCAGGAAAAATCAAGGGATTTCCTATGGAAGTCCTGCTTTATTCCAGGTGAAGGGAAGGAAGTGTGTGTAATTTTGGCAGGTTGTAAACCTCAAATGTGATGAGATTTCTGACATTGGAGGAAGATGGAGGGGCTTCCCGGTGCCTCACCTGCAGGGTCCTGTGCCTCTGAAGCTCTAGCCACGAGGTTTCCAGTTAGGAGAGCTGTTCCCCAAGCCTCCTGAGGACACAGGAAGAGACTGAAGGAGCATCTTGACAGACTCTTCCTGAAGGAGTGCTGACCCAGAACTCAGAGACAACACAGAACCCTTCACTTCCTCTGAGAAGGCCAAATTCTTCAAGTCTGAAGCATGTAACTGGTGTGAAATCATCTGCGGCCCATTTCTTGCACAGGAAGTCCCCCGAACCTCCCGTACATGTGTTTCATGCTCCCAGCCCAGCTCTAAGACCCAGGACACAGATATTCCATTTTGGCTTCTGCTACAGCAGTCATGGTCCTGCTCCTAAAAGCCACGGGCAGCAGTTTCCGAGGGCCTGCATTCACCTGCTGCACCATCCTGTGAGGGCTTCTGTGGCACACAGCTCTCTGGGTGCCTGGGAATGAGCTTCAGCCACAGCCTGATTCTGGTGATCCAGTGCAAGTCCTGCCTGATTCCAGGTAAAGGGGGAAAAAAGCCTATACTTTGTTACAAACTTCGAATGTGATGAAATGACGTTTGGCTGCATTTGGATGGTGTCTTAGAACCCTCATGCTCGGCTACTTTTAGGAGCATGAAATTTTGAGTTTTTTGTTTCCAAAAGCTAATTCCTTGGCCCTTTATAGACTAGACCCCCAGAGGAGGATGTGTGAGACTGTAGGCAGACCCACCTGTGGCATCACTGAAAATAAATTTTATCATACCTAAGAGGTTAGGAAATTGTGCCATTTCCACCATCGAGTGCTACATAGGCACTCTGGTGTAACATTAGTGTCCTTCCTTGAAGCCAAACTAGTTTTTTAGTTTTAAAATCCTATTGTATAAACGGCATTTGTATATTAGAACACTTTTTTAAAGGACAGTTGAAAGGGGCAAGAAACCAGGGCAGTGCTAGAGGAGTGCTGGTGGCGGCTAGATAGCGGTTTTAAGTGGCATTATCTAGGCAACACGATCCCATGTGTTGCCGCTGCCCCAGGCTCCCCGCCATGACATCTTCACCTTGTAGCTTGTGCTGACACTGACCTGAGTGTAGCTAGCACTAGGACATGGATCCTTGTCTTCAGCCCCTGCCAAGGAGCCAATTTTTACTCCCTTTCCTCTCTCCTCTCTGCACCTCCCTTCTTTCCAACTTTATTTAGTAACTTAGATCCTTCCAATGCATGCGTAGGTAGCTACCCCGCTGGTGTGGATTACAGGCCTGTGATGGAACATCATCTGTCGGCCACCTTCCTGGCAGGCTGTAGACCTGACATTTTGAGACAAGCCTAGAGTCAGGAGCGGGGACTTTGACTCTTAGGAGGAGCACACATGAGGGCAAAGCTGCTGGCAGACGTCTCCATTGTCCTTATGTTGTCTGTGTTGTATTTTTTTTATTGACCATGGTGATTATTTTTTTAAACCATTGTAATATACCGAAGTGAGCTTATAGCACATATCGTGTGCTTAGTTTCTTTGCTTTTTCTCCATCTCCCCTTGGCTTCCTAGAGTTTGAACATATTCCAGGGGGAATGCTTTTACTCAGATGACAAAGGTTTGTAGTAGTGTGTGCATGTCATGCACGTATGTGAGTAATCTGGGGAGGAAGCAAAGATCTGTTTCATTCTCAGCCTCAGGCTCCGTGAGGGTCTCCACAGGGCCAGAGCTCAGGTTAGACCACTCTTTTATCCTTACAGGAGATGTAGGGAAAAGAATCTGCAGGCTGCTTGTGGGACTGTTCACCAAGGGGGGTACTAGCAGCAAGAGAGGGCACATGTTTAGCCCTGGACCCTGTGTCTTTCTGTGTGACTTGGCTAGAGTTGCGAGTTTCCCCAAAATATATGTGTCCCCACTTTACCAGAACAAAACCTCAACACAGCAAATTTGTACTTTGTGTGGCAAAAATGTTCCCTTGTAGGCCCCTTTCGGGTAACAGTCTTCACAGTGTATTTCCATCACTGTTTAAGGAGCATCAGCCGCTTCTCAAGTGGGTAGGGGAAGCAGAAAAATGGATGCATGAGGACATGGATCCAAAATGAAGATGAAGCATCTCCCATGGGGAGGTGTTGGTGAGGAGGCGCTGGCCTAAACAAACAGGCAACTTTTCAAAAACACAGCTATCATGTAAAAAGAAACTTGCCTCTCATGTAAACTGGATTGAGAAATTCTCAGTGATTCTGTAATGGATTTTCTTCTTTTTTAATGCAGAAGTAATGTATACTCTAGGATGCTGGTGTTTTTATATTTATGTAATAATTTCTTAAAACCATTCAGACAGATGATAACTATTTAATTTTTTTAAGAAAGTTGGAAAGGTCTCTCTCTCCTCTCAAGGACAGTGGCTGGAAGAGTTGTGGCACAGCCAGTTCTGAATGTTGGTGGAGGGTGTAGTGGCTTTTTGGCTCAGCATCCAGAAACACCAAACCAGGCTGGCTAAACAAGTGGCCACATGTAAAAACAGGCAGCTTGAGTCAAATCTGGGCCCTTCCACAAGGGTCCTCTGAACCAAGCCCCCTCCCGTGCTAGGGGTGAAAGCATTACCCAGAGAGATGGAGCCGTCTTTATCCAAGAAGCCTTCACTCGCCTTCACTGCTGCTGTTCTGGACTCTGACTTTGGTGTGTGTTGAGGGATGGGGAATAGAGCATTGACTATGTTGATACCTTTACTATTCAGCCAGCCTGACCTTTCAATATCTTTGTAAAAAGCATGTATGTATTTATAGTGTTTTAGATTTTTCTAACTTTTATATCTTAAAAGCAGAGCACCTGTTTTAAGCATCGTGCCCCTATTGTTAAAGATGTGTTCCCTCTCTTCCTCCTGTAAGTGCCCTTCTAATAAACTTTTCATGGAAAAGCTCCTGTGCCAGAAGCTCAGTCTGATTCTTGCTGCTGTCTGTGGGTGGAGAGGAGATTTTAAAGGGAGCCCAGAGGGGTCTCAGGGACTTCAGGGCTCAGGAGGACCAGAGGAAAATGTCTGAAAGCCCAGATGTTCACCTTGACCAATGATGTGCCAGGACACATTCTGCTGTGGTCCTCATGTAATACTCAGCTGCCCTCATTCACTCACCAAGGGCAACATGCAGTGCCAACAGGAGCTCCTGGGTCATCTGCAAAAAGGTCACAGGTTTCTCAACAGGTGCATCTCGTTGCTCCCCACACCTAAACACTATACATGTCCCACTGATGCTGTCTCTGCAGTGCCATTTTGTATTTTCCTTCCTCTGTACCCCAAGGCCTTTGGTAAATGACTGCCACCAACCCAACCTCAAGCCCTGCCACCTCTTGCTTCTGCTAGTCTCTCTTAACCCGATTCCTCCACGTTGTCACTGTGTCTTAAATGCTACCAGATTTGTCTTCCCACAGGCACAGAGGTAACTTTAGCTTCACAAGTAACTTGGTTTCCACATCTCCCAGCGCAGATGACTGTTAGCACCTGTGAAAATTCATTTTGAATTCAAGATGCCCAAGAAATAGATTTCAAAGTTGTTTCCTTGGCTAGATCTTACATGGACCCCAGAAGATGTAGATAAAGAAAAACACTGATTAAAATGTAAAATGTTGGCCAGACACGGTGGCTCAACGCCTGTAATTCCAGCATTTTGGGTGGCAGAGACAGATCACTTGAGGTCAGGAATTCAAGACCACCCTGGCCAACAGGGTGAAACCCCGTCTCTACCAAAAAATACAAAAATTAGCCAGGTATGGTGGCACACACCTGTATTCCCAGCTACTCGATAGGCTGAAGTGAGAGACTTGCTTGAAACCAGGAGGCGGAGGTTGTAGTGAGCCGAGATTATACCACTGCCCTCCAGCCTGAGCGACAGAATGAGCCACTGTCTCTCAAAAAAGAAAAAAAAAAAAGGTAAAATGCCTTTTGGTTCCCCCCTTGACCCCTGAGATGGAGTCTTGCTCTGTTGCCAGGCTGGAGTGCAGTGGTGCCATCTCAGCTCACTGCAACCTCCACCTCCCTGGGTTCAAGTGATTGTCCTGCCTCAGCCTCCCGAGTAGCTGGGATTACAGGCACTCACCACCATGCCCAGCTAATTTTTGTATTTTTAGTAGCAATGGGGTTTCACCATGTTGGCCAGGCTGGTCTCGAACTCCTGACCTTGTGATCCACCCACCTCGGCCTCCCAAAGTGCTGGATTACAGGTGTAAGCCACTGCGCCTGGCCCTGCCTTTTGGTTTTTAAGAGGCTGAATAAGGAGTTTGGGGGAGAAGGATGAAATGGGTTGGAATAATCCTTTGGTGTGACCACGTCTGCAGCAGTCCTCCTTCTAAAGACCTCCCCAGCATCCAAACACACCTCCCTTACCAGGAGGAGGCAGATAGCACAGTAACAGCCTATAGATTTGGCCTCCGAGAACTGCATCAAATTCCTGCCTTTATGATTATTTGGCCAGTTCTTCCACCTTCCTACCCGCTTAACAACTTTCCTCAAGGGTTTATATAGTCTATATTTCTCAACAGCTGACCCAAATCAGTACTTTTATAACCCAACCTGTTCCCTGAGATGCACGATTTTAAATTCCAGCTATTTGTTCGACGTGATCAAAACATGGCACCCCCAAAGTGAATCATCTTCCCACCTCCCTTTTCTGCTTCCCCAGTTTTTATCAGTAGCCTCTTCCTTCCCATTTTCCAAGCCCTGAGCAGCTTGACACATTGCTTTTCCTTGCTCTCCCTCATCTCTCTGCTGCTGCCATCTCCCTTTTGGAAAGGCCATACTCCCTAAGCTTCCCAGCTCTCCTTGGCCCTCTCATACCATCTGCTCTTTTTCTTGGGCCTACACCTCTTCTGCCTACTTCCTTGTTGGTATTCCCAGACCACTATTCTGCTGACTCCTCCATGAGTGATCTCATCTACCCTTATGATTTCAAGCCACATAAATGCTAATGACTCCCAAATCATTACTTACAGCCCAAACTTCACTCCTGAGCTTCAGACTCATGTCCAGCCAGCTGCTGGCACATGGAGGGGCCACAAGTCCCTCAAGCTCACAATCTAATAAACAGAATTCATGGTTTGCCTTCTTAAACCATCCCTCTCCCCTCTGGCCTTCAGCCCTGTTTTGGGCATGACCATTTACCCAACCCACATCCACAGTGTTCCACCAGTCCCCTGCTCCCTGCTTCCACAGAGTCCCACTTCTCCAATCTCTCTGCTCTAGTACCCCTCGCACTGCCCTAAATTACAGGCCCTCTAGTGCCTGGACAACTGCACCAGCATCCTAACGGGTCTCCTAGCCTCCAGATCACTTTCCTATAAAGGCACCCTTCATGCCCCTAGTAACCCATCGGACCACAGATGCTTCCCCTAGTCCACCACACACATTCTAAGTCTCTGCCCTGGAGCATCTGGCCCTCATTTGCCCTTACCTGGCTTTCACCACTCCCTGCCTTATCCTCTACACCCCGGCAACTTGCAGCCCTCAAAGATCAACCTTGTCTCCATGGCTGCTCGTACTTAGAACATCAAACTCTCCTCCCCGGCCTACCCCTGCTCCCCAGCACACCACCAGTTCTCCTGGCCAACTTTTACTTTGCGCCTCCATTCAGACATGTCCTCCAGGAAGCCTCTCAGGAACATCTCTCTCTGTTGCCACAGTCCCTCTCTAGGCTGTAACTTGAGAGCAGGGTTTACGTTTTATTCTTATCCCTGGCTTCTTTCACACATTTTTGCCTAGTAAATCAATCAATCAGTGTCCATATCTAGTAGATTCTATCTTAGCAGTATCTTTTATATCCATTTCCACAGTGCTATCTTATAGTAAGTCCTTATATATGACTGAAGGAATATAGTTCCTGATTACCTGCTATCACAGCTATCCCAAAATTCTCCTAATCTGTGTCCCTACAGTTCAGGGATAACATACAGATGGCAAAATTCCGCCCTTCTCTATTTCTTTACCCATGGCCAAAACCACTCATCACAGGGTTGGGTCCATCCTCAGCCTCAGATTCCTTCTCAACACAGCTAATTGGTTAGGCAAATACTAACACTGCTGCCACATTTTCCTGGAATGTAATTATGGTTAGATGCCTTTTCTGCTCAACCTTTGGCTCCTCACTTCCCTCCAGAGTAGGCACAGACTCTACAAGGTGCCCTCTGGCATCATTCCATCCTCATTTGCCACCATTTCTCTATGTGGATTCCTTGCCTTTTCCCAGCACATCCCCTCACTCTTCTTTCCATACCTTTGTTCATAACTCCAACAACTCTGCTGCCTTCACTCACCTATCTGCCAAATTTTAATCCTTCTAGCTCAACTCAAGAAAGACTTCCCCTAAGTCAGTGGTTCTCAAAAGTCGGTCCCAGGACCGGACCAGCAGCATCAGTATCACCTGGGATGTTAAAGATGCAAATTCTCAGGCCCCACGCCAGGCCTACTGAATCCCAAACTCTGGAGTGGGACCTTCCAGGTGATTGTGATGTGGGCTCACTTCTGAGAACCACTGCCCTAAGATGCACTTCCTTTTCTACGCAGCCCACTGTGTTCTTTACTTCCTACGGCAATAGGGCTGGTCACAGCACTCTTCACATGCCGTCTTGGCACTGTCTTTTGTGACCTTGTCTGGCTTGCCCCCTGCTCCCACGTGAGTTGGACTCTGAGCTCATGGAAAGGAGAAACTACATCCTGACTCAAGTCTGTGTCCTCTGCCACACCTAGCTCAGATTCGGGCACCAACGACGCTCACAGTCAGTGTTGGCTGGAGCCTGAGTTGTTTCTGCTCTCACCAGGGTAGAAGGAACAAATTTAAGGCTGTCTCACTTCACCATTAATGATTTCCTGAGAATTTCCTGGGGAAGCATGATTGTTACAGGCCATGTCCTTGGAATTCAGATTAAAATAATCTTTTCTCTCCTAAACTATGCTACTGTTTCCATAAAGTTTCTATCCTAGGCCTTAGTCCACATTTTTGTACAATAGCATTAAAGCCACCTGGTTGATAATAGTAAGGGCAGGGGCAATGACTGGACACCTTCATGAGAGCAAACCCGAGAGGCCTCCTAGTTAGTAAACTGGGCATACGCGGCTTTGTGTGCCTGGTTATGCTTCCCAGATCTGTAGTTGTGCGGAGGAAGTGTTTGGGCCTAATAATGGATACAAAGAAGGGGGATTTTAAAAGTTTTTTTTTTTTTTTTTTTTTTTTGGTCTTTTTACCCCCAAGCCTGTGTTTCAAAGATGCAGTAATAACCATTAGGGCCAGGTTTTGAATCAAAATGTTTTCAAAAGGAAACAAAGTAGCAAACCAGAGGAATAACTCAGAGCAAGATACTTCCTATGCTAGAACTCAATTCTGAGTGAAGACACCTACATTAAGAGCAAGCTTTGTGATATTAACAGGCATACGTAATGCCAAAGTATGAAATTTAGAGAATTTCTAAGATGTTTTCTGTAAGAGCTTACATGCCAAAGGTGCCAGGATGGATCACTAAACTCTGAGTGGAATAGAAAATACTAGAATTTTGCCATGCACAGTTGGCCTTCTACTTTCATGAGACATACAAATTATGGGAAAGTTAATAGGGAGTTGTTTTCAAACTGATCTCATACTAATGCGGTACTGGGTTCAGTATACACATGATCAGAGTTTTTACACTTTCTTCACCTACAGTCCTCTAGTAAGATTTGGTACTTAATGACATAACTCTGTAGCTAAATTGCCCACTGTAAAAATAACAGCAGGGAGAGTGAAGAGCAAACCTAACGCATTAGAACATTCACTGAAACTCTTGTCTCCATCAATCAGAACGTTCAATGAATCGGAACCTCTGACCACACTGGACACATGTTTGCTAAATTTAGCTTTGCCTCAGCAAAGGCTGAAGCTCAGAATAGTTTACAGAGCTCTCATCTTACCCTTAGACAGTGATTCTTCTAAGATTGTTTTTCCATGGCAGGCCAAGGCAAGGCAAGGGGCATTCCACATGCGCTCTCTCAATGGCCACTGTTAAGAGACTGGCCCAAGGTTAAAGGAATCTGACAAGCCAGGGCAAAAATGTTGATCCCCACCTCTCCACAGTGGGAACAGGAAATTAGCCATATATCACATTTCATGTGTTAGGAGTAGTTTGCAGGAATGGCCTGACATGCTCTATGGTCCTTGAACCACATCCCATATTACTCAACCATCTAAGTCTAGCTTCCCTGAATCTCTAGCTTCTCTGAATTAGATGCAGCCAAGTTCTATAAATAGAGAGCAAGCAAACTGGTTCTGTCAATCTTCTCATACACTGGCAGGATGGCTTATTTTTAAATTATAAAAATATCTATGTCTTCATCACTCTAAAATTATTACATAACACATGATTTTCTCCCAGGCAAAATGTTTATTCTTCTCTCTCCTTACCTTCCAGCACTTACGTATGGATTTTCAAAATTTGCCATCATATTCATCAAACACAAACCATACTTTACAACCAAGATTAACAGCCTACTATATGCCAAACACTATGTTATGCAAATAGAGAAATGCTTCAGGAAAAAAACAACGAAAAACCCCATCTCTTATTTTAAATTCCAGCTGGCAAGTCTCTAACAACTTGTGGTAGCATGAACAGAGGTCACTTTAGATAGACTGTAGCCATTACTGCAGTGTTAGCTCATGACCACTCTTCTAACATGGGCCTTAAGTAGATTTCACTAGAGACTTTCATCCCATGTGTCCCTACAAGAGGCCAATATCCCTAGACAGCTGAGGTCTTAAAAACATAATGACATTACATATGCAGGGTAAATTCCAAAATAGTGAGCCTGACAAACTCTTCCACTATTCACTATATGTGTCTAACCCAACAAAGGATATACAGCTTCCCTCACTCATACCCCCTAAGGAAAAATCACAAAATCATAATAATAACCATTAGTACCCTTTATAACTACATCACATTTTAATCATCTGGCTTTGTTTCATCTACAAAATCAAGTTCACAGCTTTTTCTAGTCTGGTCTGTTTTTTCTAACCAGATGGCCTAGTATATTTTCTAAAACCTTCCTTGTTTTAAGGAAAACATGTTCCACCTTTTTTTTTTTTTTTTTTAAACCCCAGAGCCAACTTCCCTAATGCAATCATCTCAAAGAAACACTGATGGGATGGTGGTGAACCACAGACTCAAAGTCCTTCAGAAAAGAAAAAAAATAAAAATAAAAATAAAGGAAGGAACAAAAGGTCACTAAGCAATGTCCAGTGTTCCCTGGAAAGCCTCTTCCTGAATGCTCTAGTCACTGAGCTGTCTCCTCCCTGTGGTCACTTCGGCTGGGCCCTGCAGCATTCCATTCCTTCTGCCACCTGTTTCAGGTTCTGCAGTACTATTAAGGGGGTGTCTGGAGGGGTGTGAGCCTTATTTCTTTCTGCTCCTGACCCAACCTGTTTCTTTCATGCTGTGTAAATGGTTCTAGAGCCCACCTAGGCCAGAACCAGTTCTCAGCTGGTGTGCTGGCACCTTCCATCCACTGTACTGTGTGGCAGTTCAGAGCCATGCCAGTCATGATCACACTGAGGGCTAATGACATGCATGACAAAAGTCTACAAAAACAAATAAGGATTTTTATTTGCTGTACTTTCCACTCTTCCTTTAAAAACCTGCCATTTGCTTATCAGTTCCTCTGGGGCTGACCCACTCAAACAAGACAAAGGATAAAGAACAAAAGATAGTTCCCCAAGGTTACTGGCTTGGAAGGGCACAGAGGAGCTATGAACCTGAGAAGTAGCTAGGTTTCTGAAGACAGCTTAGGAATTCACTGCCTAACATTTCACTTCCCCACCCACCTCTTAGTGTTCCCACTTTGGCAGTGATCTCTGTGTGGCTTTAAAGAGAAGGGGAAACAGGCCTTGTTTTGTGGGTATAAAGTATGACAACACATCTCTGGCATCTCAAGCAGAAGCGGAGAACTCTAAGGCAGAAGAGTTTCTTCATGAAAATCACAGTATATTACCACATACTGTCCATGGCCCATACAGGGACTCCTTCAGGTTCTCTCTAACATACAACATATCCCTCACAACTCAGCAGAGAGGTTTTATTCCCACTGGAATAGAAATCCTTTGCCTCATTTATTACAGTCGAAAAATCCACACTGGCTTTTCGATTCTTTCTAGCATGAGCTCAGACACTGTACTTCAAAAGAAATGCCCAGAGGCATTTTCTTAGGTAGAGACTAAGCTGCGGGCTATAACTTTGGCCCCACCTTTATTAGCTCGAATCAGTTCTGCAGCTGCCTCCTTTCCTCCCAATAAAAGCATCGTACCTCAGAGCCACAAGCTCCTTGAATGGAGAAAATCCAAATCACCCAGGAAAGATGATGTAACTCCTGATGTGCAGTATCAAATATGAATGCTGGGAATGCTACTTAAAAGGCTGAACAGGAATGGCCTGGAGGTTGTCTTCAACTTGAGTAAATCACACAGACCTCTGAGATTTATCCTACCCTCATTCCTAGAACAAAAAAAAAGTATATTTAAGAAATCTTCACTCATTATTATCACTGTATTCCTCACTCTCTTACAATATACTGAGGGAGAAAAGATTTCTCCTTAACCTCCTACTAAAAACTAAAATTAAGGGGACCCTATAAACAAGTCAGGCAGCTAACACAATAATGTTAATTTTGGCAAAATATGACTGGGCTGAGTAGAGAGGTATCTCAGACAGAGCTAGCATCTTTGTTAGTCAGACCCTAGTATGAATAATTTAGTGCTCTTCATCAGATGAAAGACCTTCAATTTCATCTCTGTCTCCCCCAATTGCCATCCAGAATGCTTTGGCCACCTGTAGAGAGAAGCATACAACAAATTTTAGGCAAGAGCTACATTTCAGCTTGTTTCATATGTCCTACCTTGAACTAACCGAGACCTAAAATTCTGCACTTTTGCCCTCCAGTCCTCTGGCAACACATATCAAAACCCTTGAATACCCTTTGACCCATGACTGCCACATCTAGAAATTTATACCATGGATATATTTGGAGTTGTATACAGAGGTGATGTTTAAGGAGATGCACAGCTTCATTATTTATAGAAGCAAAAAATGCACGTGACCTAAATGTCCAAGAGGGAACAGGATAAATTATGACACATTCATATCATGGAACACCATCAACCATACAAGTTTCCTGCCAACAACATGTGTTGTGTTGGTAGTAACAAAACAACTAAAAGTTTTCTGGCCCAATAGTTTGAAAGGCAAACATCCTGAGTCTCAATAAAGGTTCCACATCACTCACCATACAGGTAGAAAATCTTGGTGTGATTGCAGCAACTATACTATGACTGTATAAATATTTAGTTTGAATATTCAGCAAAAAGCTCACACTAAGACCCTTCAGAAGTACACAAGTATGATACACAATTAAAATAGCACTGGACTTTTTATAGGTACCCAATAAATACCTGACTGTCTCACCTTTTCTGCATGCAGCTTTCTTTGCTCGTGAGGAAGCGTCGCAGCCTTGTCTAGGGGGAAAATACATCTTAAGAAGTGTGTTTAATAGCAAAGGATAATCTAGAGCATATGAATATTCTCACATTAGAAGATGGGAGATGGGTTTCAAAGACATTTGTTTATGATGTAGTCATTCCAGCTATTAGGAAGTTTAAGTCTTCCAAATTTTCCACATGGGAATGATGTGAGTAAATTGGTAGGGCTCTTGCGGATTCCGCCTTATGTAACATGTGGAAAGAAACAGAGGAAGACAAAAGCAGGAAAAGTAAAAGGAAGGATAATGAAGAAGGAAAAATTTTCCCCAGGGTATTTTTTTTTTTAAACCAACAGAGGATGACACAGTCCCTCAAGTGCTAAGTTTGTCAAGACAGCTGAGATCAAAACAAGGAATTTGATCCAGCAGTTAACAAAATCAAATGCTACTACATAAAATAGATGAGCATCAATATGGGAACGTGTTAGACACAATGAATCTGATTACCTTTCATTTCCTTTAACTTTGAAAACAGTCTTTCAAAATTCTCCACATCTCCTCCTCCAGTAGTAAGACTGGCTAATTCTTGAATATCCAGATCTAACATGGGATCTGAAATAGGGATTTGTCACGTTATCTGTCATGTTATTTGCATATGTGCTACATTCAGAGAATTCCAAGGCAAATAAATGCTGGCCTTGATGAAGTCACCAATAATCGAATGCCCAGTATATACCATCTTTCCAGCTCATGGTGCCTCACCCTGCTTGGCTGATAGTGGGCCCTCACAAATGAATAGTCACTATTTATCCTCACAATATTGTAATGAAGTAAGGCATACTATTTCCATTTTAAAGATAAGAAAACCACAGCTCGGAGCTGAAGTGACTTGCTAAGTCACAGCTAGTAAGTGGATTCAGACATAGGCGTTTCCAGCTCTGAAAGCATACTCACTCCAAGGTACACTGATTCAGCAATAAATGACTAAAGTGTATACCATATTTTACTGTACACCAAATATTTTCACATCTATTACTGACAACAACTATACAAGGTGATTAGGACAGATATCATTATCTAAGAATAACAGATAATGATATGGAAAAAAACCCTGTATTTAAAAATGAACTCATCTAAAATTACAGCTATTAAGAGGTAGAGCTGATTTAAACTCATATTTTCTTACTACAAATCTTTTACTGTTTCTACCTCAGCACGTTGCTTCTTTATTAAAGTTTGTTTTTAATCAGAATTTTAACTCCTTCTCTACTCCAGGCCCATTGCCTTTAAAATGTCTTCTCTGCCCATCCCAGTTCATAGATCTCCTTTCTTAGAATTCTTTCTATACTTAATGTTTCTAGAACTGTCTTAGCACTTGCATGTTACCTTGTATTCTAACATTGCTCCACTGCTACTTTAATAAATATTACTACCATAAGAGAGAGTTTGCTTTTTGTCTATACCACTGAATGCTTTAACTTACCTGGTTCCATTTCATCTTTACAGCCCTATGAGGAAAGATTTACCATCCTTATTTTCCAGAAGAGGAAACTAACACCAACAGAGATTAATTTACTCAAGGTCAGGCCATTACTAGTAATAAAGCCATGATCTGAAGCCAGCTGTACAGGACTCCAATGCCTATGACCTTAACCATTATAGTAAAAGTCCCAACTATTTTTCAGATTAAGCTCCATGAAGATAGGATAATGACTTATAATTATTTGCATCTATCACAATGCCATAGAGGCAATTTGGAGTAAAAAATGCATGTTGATTAACATATTGCTTTCATTCAATGGACATGTCATGTAGGAAGTTGGTATACAGGGCTGAACATAAAAGTTTGCCATTTATCTGTGTATACACAGTAATTGCATTGTTAATGTAGATAGAATCACTCCATGCCTAAATATAGATTTGGAAGAGGAGTTTAAATGAAGCACTGAAGAATGACAATATTTAAAGACTGGGTGAAGGAGGGTAATCTACCAAAGAAAGAGAAGGAATAATCAGAGAAGTAGGAAGAAAACCAGAAGACATTGGGTTGGATGAGGCAAGGGAAGACTGTTTCAAAGAGGAACTGATCCTTAACATTGAATGCCACCACAAGGTCAAGATGAGGACTGGAAAATAACTACTAGATTTAGTGGCATGGAGGTCATTGTTGGCCTTTGCACAGAGCTGCCGTAGTGGCATACCAGGCGCAAAAAATAGACGGAAGTGAACTGAGGAACAAATGGGAGGAATGAAAACAAGTTTAGTAAACAGATATGGAGGAAGACATGGAGTTGAGGAAGTGTTTAGTTTTTATTGGTTTGGTTTTGCTTTAAAATTTTTGTTTTTAGTTTAGTCTTTAAAAAAAAAAAACTTGCAAAAATAGAATACAGAGTTCCTATATGCTCTTCACCCACTTTCCCCTAGTGTTAACATCTTATATGACCATGGTACAATTATAAAAATCAAGAAGTTAATCTTGGTATAATGCCATTAACCACACAATAGACTTCATTGATTTTTCTACTAATATCCTTTTTCTGTTCCAAGATCCTACATGGAATTTAATTGTCAAATCTCCCCAGTCTTTCGTCTTTCATGACTTTGACACTTTTTAAAAGAGTATGGTCAGTTATTTTGTATATGTCCCTTAATTGGGTTTGTCAGATGTTTTCTTAGGAGACTGCAGTTACACATTTTTGGTGAGACTACCTTCTCAGTGCATCCTATCAGGAGGGATATTATGTCAATATGTCTTATTACTGTGATGTTAACCTTCATTACATAATTAAAGTGGCTGGTATCTGACGGATTTCTCCACTGTAAAGTTACTATTTTCCTCTTTGTGATAAATAAATATCTTGAGAGAGATACTTTTTGGCTATGCAGATATACTACTACTTCTCAAACTTTCACCACTACTTTTAACATCCATGAGTGGATCTTGCCTGCTACAACTATTACTGTGTTTTGTGACTACGGATGGTTTCCTATTTTCTTCATGCCTTCTTCATATATTAATTGAGACTCTTCTGTAAGAGATGCTGTCCTTTCTTTCTCATTTGTTTATTCAATTATTTATTTATATTAGTATGAACTCATGGATACTTATCTTATTCTATGGGTTATAACCTAATACTATATTAATCTATTTTGCTGGTCAAATTGTTCCAGATTTAGCCACTAGAAGCTCTTTCAGGTTGGTCCCTATGCCCTTTCAACGTGTCCCATTCTTTTTTGAGAATTTTCTTAATTTCTGGTACCATGAGATGCTCCAGGGTCATGCTATATTTTTCTTGCCCAAGCCCTGGAATCAACCCCTTCTCCAAGGAGCCCTAGTTCCTTTTATTGGAGAATGGTATTTAGAAAGCAAGATCTGGGTGCTAAGTGTGTCCACTGCTATGGTAGTATTGCTGCTTCTAGGCCCTCTCCATGGACAGAACTAGGAAATATATGTGTGTATACTAACATATACATACACACACATCTGTATTTATTTTCTAACTGTAAATATATTTTTAAAACCATGAGTTCATATTGATATATTAGATTCCACTCCAGTACCAAAGGGTACATCTCAGCCTTCCCTTTTCCTTATTTGTAACCTTTTCCCTCTGGCACTGAAAAACCTAGCTCTCACTATCTATATTTTCTTCTTTTCCATATGTCAGTATATGTGTGGTATATAAAATATCTATATATAAACAAATTTATTAAGTAGAGTCCAGTATTTGTGTTCTTTTTGTTTTTAGCCTTATGGTATATAGTCCAATTACTGTATTCTAAAGTTACTTAGGTTAGTGCTTGACTTCCCCACCCAGTGTAATTACTAGTTTGTTTTAATGGCAGAGACTTTGGCAGGTTAAAAGCCAATGGGAAGGATTCAATTAAGAAGATAAAGTTGAATAAACTGGAGAGAAAAAATATGTATACATAATTTTTTCTTAATATGTTTCTATAACCAATAGTTTTCTACATGAATTGTAATAATACAAAATCATTTAAAAAATTTATAACTGCACAAGCCCTCTGTAGCATAAAGATGAAGCAGGAATATCAGTAGTTTCCCAGCAAAAGAAGATTTATAGTTATTGTCAAGTAAGCTCCTTGGTTTTCTGGCTTTTGGATGGCATATTGGATTCCGCTTTCAGCTCCAGGCCCTTCTTGCTAGATGTCCTTGAACAAGTTATTAAACTTCTCTGTGCTTTAGCTTCATCTCCATAAAATAACTTCTCTGCAAAACTTCATTACCAAATGGGAAAGGGGATATAAAATAATTTTAAAAGGATGTGAAAGGGCTTATACATACAAAGTTGTATTATTCGTGTCACCATCAATTCTGACTACTGTTAAACACTATGAAAAAACTATGTGATACAGAGAGCTAGCTGTTTCGCCACCTGGTTCTGTCTGCCTTAGCTAAGATTATCTGAATCAAGATCCTGCTAAGAGAATTACAGAGAAAATGGTGCCCACATATTTTTAGGTATTTATTATTCTTCCTTTTTCTGATAGCCATTGGCAAGGCTCACATTCCCATGTGGTACACTATCAATTTTTTTCCCTTCTCTGTGTTTAGTCAATTTCCCCCTCAATGATTTTGCCCAGATACCTATTCCAAGTTGCACAAAATTCTCCTGGTAGCCAAAGAAGGAACTTACCCACAGTGTTATCAACCTGGGCATCTGTTGTGTCAGATGCACCACCCAGATGATCTGAGAGGGATTCAGTCCTATCTGCTGCTGGCAAGTGGGGTTGCTGTTGAGGAAAATACATATAAGCAACTATTTCAGAACTAAATCCAAAAAAGCTCACACTTTCAGTCCTTGGTTGGCTTTTAAAACCAGTAATAGGAACTAGAGGCAAAAAAAGAAGAGCAAGACCACATTAAAAAATAAAAGGCTAAAAAATTCACTAACCTAGGAGTACTTCCCCCAAGGAAGAACTAGAAAGCATTGGCTTTGCTTTAGACCATTAAAACATGTTTTTTGTTCGTCTCATTTAAGATCTATTTAACTCATTTAAGATTCAAAATGTGAAATGTAACACAATCATAACACAAATAGCTCAGAGGCTGATGAAAAAGATCCCTGGAAAGACAATGTGGCACCGTGTAATTTGCTGTTAGCTCTAGCTGCTGACCAAGGTAAACTTGGAACAAAGTTCTTGAGGACACAGGGTTGAAGCTGGACTACAAGCTCACTGAGGGTAGGGGCCTTGCCTCAGATTTGCCAAGGTCTTTCATACAGAAAGTGCTAAAAAAGCACCACCAATTTTATTTTCTATTTAAAGATCTGGAGGCAAATTAATGCCTCAGGGAAATCCTAGCATATTTTAGAAAGCACCCTAGTAAAAATAAAACCCAAGCTGTAAACTTCTTAAAAGGGCTTACTGCTTTAGCAAGGGCTGTTTTAGACTCTCCTTTCCTCTATTTTTAACATTCTCTGTCACCTTTTAAATGGAAAGGAAAAAAATATGAATGTGTAAAGATTCATAATGACAAGGAGAAATTAAAGCCAAAGAGAAAAAAAGATCCAAGAAAAGCCTTTACCTCTGGCTGACAGGGATCTGCTGACCCAATACTATGGTTTGTTCCAGTCAATGAGTTGAGAAGGCTAAAGCCTTGGTTCCTATCTAAAAAGGAAAAATACAATCATTGAAATTTATCATTTACATTTTAAACTGTTCAAATGACTATGATAATGAAACAAAGGCTACTTCTTTGTTATCAAAGTTCTAACAACATACATATATATATTTTTTGAGACAGGGTCTCACTCTATTGCCCAGCCTGGAGTACTGTGGCACAATCACAGCTCATTGCAACCTGGAACTCCTGGGCTCAAGTGATCCTCCTGGCTCAGCCTCCTAAGTATGTGGGAATACAGGTGCTTTCCACTGCACATGGCTATTTTTTTTTTTAATTTGTTTTTTGTAGAGACAGGGTTTCACTATGTTGCCCAGGCTGGTCTTGAACTCCTGGCCTCAAGCCATCTCCTGAATCAGCCTCCCAAAGTGCCGGGATTACAGGCCTGAACCACACTGCTGGTCCTGAATACATTTTAATTTTTTTTTTTTTTTTTGAGACGGAGTCTCACTCTTGTTGCCCAGGCTGGAGTGCAGTGGCGCCATCTCGGCTCACCACAACTTCCGCCTCCCAGGTTCAAGCAATTCTCCTGTCTCAGCCTCCCAAGTAGCTAGGAATACAGGCATTCGCCACCTCACCCGGCTAATTTTGTAATTTTTGTAGAGACGGGGTTTCTCCATGTTGGTCAGGCTGGTCTTGAACTCCTGACCTCAAGTGATCTACCTGCCTCAGACTCCCAAAGTGCTGGAATTATAGGCATGAGCAACTGCGCCTGGCCGAATACATTTTTTTCAAGTACATTAAAAAAAAAATCACAGACAATTAGTCTAGGTGGAAAATAATGGCAGGACCATTATGACAAACAAAAGGCCAGCGGTTCTATTTGCAAAGATAACAACACTAATGCTTTAATAGACACTATGAACTAATATTCCATTGTTTTAAATAATCAAAAACATTTCAAAAATCAACAACAAGGCATTCCTATCAGGTGAAAAGGAATATGAATGCTTTCTGAAAAAAGCTCTAATTTAGATATGAATGAGGCTTCTGCAGTTAAGGCTCCCAGTATGCTGTTTGTATTTACAATGGAGGACAAATCTGGAGCAAAACATCTAGAACTGCTCAAAGTATAAGGGCCTGCCTTGATGCAGCAGTGTTCCCCAGAATGACCTGGAGCATTTTATTAAAACTATGCTAGTATTCTATTCAAGAACTCTGAGGTTCACTGAGTCAACATCTTTAGGATAGAGACCCTGGAATCTCAACTTTTAGCAAGTACTCCAGGAGGGTCTTATGCTCACAGCAGTTCGAAAAACACTGCCTTAGAGTAAAACACGAGATGATAATCCAAGAGTAACAATACAGAGACAAAGAATTTCTCTCTCAAAAAGACAACTTTCTCCCACCTTGCCTTTCCTATCCCCATTTCTTCCCTCACCCACTCTCATCTCTCTTTCTCTAAACCACCTATAATTTCCTACACCGTTTCCCCTGCCAGATACTTGGTCACATAGAGATAACAGAGAAACTCCGCAGTGTCCTTCCTTCTTCCTTTCACTTGGGAAAATCTGCCTTTAAACTGGGATGAAGCCTCAAATCTGGCCTGCTAGGCTGTAGCCTGCAGATTTTTGGAGCCTGACTCGGGCCACGGAGGGAGTCACATGCAGCTATCAGCCCAGTACCTCTGCATTAAAGGCTACCATGGTCTAGGCAAAACTAAGAGGCTGCCCTACGCTTTTCATTCTGTACAACCTCAACAGTCACAGCATGGTCAGAGGTTCATGTGTGTACTGCTGGAACCCCTTTACCTCTCATCCAAATGCCTGCGTGCGCCCAATCAAAGACAGGGGACTACGGTTTCATCAGGGTAGGACATGGAGGCTCAGAGGCCCGAGAGAAGCAGATCCATGCAGTGTCCTACAATGACAGTTTCAGAGCCTAAGGATGTTTATTCAAACATCAGCATGGTTCTTTGTTTTGGCCAATGTGCTACTGATTTTAAAGTAGCTGTATGCAGTTATGTAATACTCAGGGATTTTTACCTGTCATGAAAATAAATGAGTGCTCTTATAATATGCTTTAAGCTATTTGTACAAAAAGCAGAATCTGAGTAATAAACTACTTCTTCAAGAGAGCCCTCACTTCTATTACTGGAAATAACCTGGACCTTGGGTAACTTTCAAATCCAGTTCATAAATCTCTCCATATTCTAATTCAACAGCTTGTATTTTTCCTCTGTTAGGCATTCCCTACGCTTGGTAAGCCAGACTGCAACTCATACAGAATAATGCAATACAATGTCAGTTTATGCACGTTATTAAACCAAAGCAGTCTATTTGAAATGCCTCATTCTTTACAGTGGCTGCCTGGAAGGAGGGGAACTGGAATGGACAAGAGTTAGGAGTAGGAGCTAGACCCGCCACTGTATACTATGAACCTTTAATTTTTGTTACATGTTCATGTATTATTTACCTATTCAAAGAGATTTTTTGAAATTTAATAATTTAAGCTGTGTATTTTATTGCAATAAAAAAATTTAATGCCCCCAGTTTGAATGGATAGAATTATGAAAAAGTGAAAATAGTAGGAAGAAAACTCGACTAGTGATCAGAAAACCTGGCTTTCATTCCTGGCTCTGCCTACCTTTATGATCTTAGACAAATTAATCAGGTTCACAATTGACTCAGAGTTTATCATCAGGTTTCAGGTTAATTACAATAAGCTAGAAGGACTTTTGCTCATATTATAAACAATGGAGAACTTAGTCAACTAACAAGAGAGTTCATTATGTTCCACTGCTTATATTTTAAGGAATTTAGAAACATACAAATTGACACAATGAGAAAAACAATTCATTGTTTATCCAAAGTAGACTGCTTGCACATTAACATTGCTCAAAAAACTTAGATGGTATCTTATATACCTATGGCTTTTTAAAAAAACTGTTTTGCCTGGTTCAATGTTTATTAAAATTCTGTCCATATGCACTCACTGTACAACTATTCTTCTCATAGAAAAGAATTACATAAATCTTTTCTTGCTTGCTACATTTTTCTCCCCAGGATTCAGGGCATGGAAATGTCATCCCTATTAAGAAGGATTTATTCCTTTAGCAGGTAGTTGTTGAAACTGGCTCTAGCATCTATGGTTTTATTGATGCCACAAAACTCTAGACTAGGAAGGAATAAATTAATTTGCCTCCTCAGCTAATTCTGATGGAACTTGCAGAAAGGGGAAGCTGTTAAGTGATGTAAAATAAATTATTTTGGAAGGCATAAGTATATTAAACTCTGGTCCTAAAAACATCTGATTCAGTTTTAGTAGTCTAGTAAGTTGACACCAGTGGACGCATGGATAAAAATGAAAATATCATGAAAAAATCTGACAGTGCTGGTCATTAGCATAGAGTCTTCCAGAAAGTGTCAGAAACAAAACTATAGTCTCTAGAATATAGATTTTAAAATAAAAATGGAAAATTCTTAAGCCTTGGGATTTTTTTTTTTTAAATAAGGTTAAGAAAACTTGAAATATATGACGTTGTTTGGCTACCTCTTTATAATCTAAGGGTACATTGTTATTTTAGAAGTATAAAATGCATTTCTCATAGCAATTTTGACTTACATGAAACATTTCAAGAATTTAAAACCTAGGCAAAGGGGGAAATTTCAGTATGGGGGAAGGGGAAAAGTTGCTTTTTAAAAAGTATTTTTTCCCTTTTAATTTTTCTGATCTTTTCCCTTCTCCATTATTTATCAAGGCAATATGACAAGAATATAAATTTGAAGATAAAGGCATGGATATGAATTCTACTACTATGTACTGTGTGGTTTTATACAAGCTATGCCTTATCTGTACCTCAGTTTCTACATTTATGCAGTGGGTATAACAGTATTTACCTTGCAAAATTTTCCTAAGGGTTAGTAATAGATAACATTTACTAAGTGCTAAATATATGCAAGGTAATATTTTAGGTACTTACAATACTTCTTTAATCCTCACAACAATCAAAGTATGCCTTCTACACACAATAGAAATAAACATGTATCTTCTTTATTGTATTATCCTCTTTTACAGAATATTTATTTTATTATTCTCTTTTATAGAACAAACTATAACTCAGACAGATTAGGTAACATCTCCAAAGTCACACAGCTGGAACCAGAACTTGAAATCTCAGATTCTAAAGTCTATACTCTTTCCATTCAGGCCAGAGGTCTTGATAACATGTAAAGAACTGAGACATAGACAGTGTCTTATATAATGTCTTGATGCACAACTACTGGCTTACTGAATATGATACAAATTTGGGTCAAGCGCAAAAAGATGATTTTTATTCACATATAATTCTCTTTTTTCAGTATTCCTTCATTAAATTCCTGGTTTACACTGGGATTTTCATTGAAGTAAGCTGAATAACTCAGGACTGATTAATCAAATGCCACTTACTAACTGTATCACAGCCCAGCCCAGTAACTCCTTGAGGCACTGGTCACATAAAACAAATGGTAGACAGGTGGCTAGTCCCCATTATCTCTTCACTGTCCCTCAAGCAGATGTAGACCAGGGGTTTTCAATCTCACTATTATTGACATTTTCAGCTGGAGAATTCTTTGGTGTGTTGGCAGGTGTGAAAGAGGGGTGTCCTGTGCATCCCCTGCCTTTACCCATCAGATGCAAATAAGACTGCCAAATGTCCCCTGTCGGGCAAAATCACTTCCAATTGAAAACCACTGATACAGTTCTAATTAGAACAAGAAAATTCTGGCTAAAATCCTCAGGTTTTTAAGCCCTTACTTAAAAGTAAGGACCGTAACAAATATTTTCAATGAAAAAAGAGAAAAAAAAAAACATTTAAAAGATTCAATCATTCCCTCTTGTTAGCACTGGAAATATCCTCCCCCTACTCTGAGAAACTTCTCTAGATGATTTCAGCCCCTAATTACTTCTCCCTCTGTGCCATTTGCCCTTGTCCTTACTATTCAAGTGGCCCTTGGGAGAACATGCTAGTATTAATACTTATCTCGAGTCAAAATGCCATCCTCAACTATACTATAAACTCTTTCCAGACATGGACAATCGCTAATGGTTCTTCTACACCCACAGCCTCCAGCACAGTGCTAAGTGTACAGGAGAAATGCTGAAATAGCCACTGAATGCCTAATAGAACCGCCAGGCAGAGGCTGTAAGCATTAGTCATATAAATAAGTTTTTATTTTAAATTTTTAGATACGACTCAAATATTAAGAATTTCCATCACCACACCTCCCAACATGCCTTACAGACCTCCTAGATATTTTGTGTTCATATTTCAATTTTTATTTCCTTAATGTAGCAATTGCTTGGCATCATCTTTTTTTCTATATTTAAAGTTTCTTTACATCCCCTTCCTCTGCACAAAATATTTTTCCTTTATTATAAACATGTTCTTTTCCATCTGAGTGATAAACATGACCAAACTTACTATAACTAAGATATTTTAATCTGCATAGGTAAGTTGTACCTATTTTTGAATGATATTCTTAAATCAAACCACACTGTTTGAATAAAAAATTATTTTAATAAAGAAATGATTTCACTAGCATCAGAGAAATCAACTTACACTTTGATATTACAATCCACTTCTTGGCAAATTGAAATAAAATGTTTTTTGAAATCATAAAATATTGAGAAGAATCAACTTATTCTTTTTTACTAAACAACTGCTTGAAAAGGGCAAACTCTGAAATCCATTATTAAAAACAGTACTTATATGAGGGAGAAACTTCTACCACAGAGAATGGGGACTCTCTACAGAAAAAAAAAAAACCAAACAGTACTTGCACTTTGGGAGGCCAAGGCAGGTGGATCACAAGGTCAAGAGATCGAGACCATCATGGTCAACATGGTGAAACCCTGTCTCTACTAAAAATACAAAAAATTAGCTGGGCATGGTGACGTGTGCCTGTAGTCCCAGCTACTCGGGAGGCTGAGGCAGGAGAACTGCTTGAACCCAGGAGGCGGAGGTTGCAGTGAGCCGAGATCGCGCCATTGCACTCCAGCCCGGGTAACAAGAGCGAAACTCTGTCTCAAAACAAAACAAAACAACAACAACAAAAAAAACCAGTACTTACTAGGGAGACAGGCCTAAGCACCGTACCTGGTTGTACCTGGTTCTACCACCTGACTTTAGATTCAGGAAAGTGAATCTGCTCTCCCTATGACATCTGGGATACCTGCTCACACGTCAAGAATGGTTTCTACTAATACTTGAACATATAATGAACATGATCAGAAAGTAAATAATACTATTTTTTTCTCTTTTTCCTGGTTGTAAATATGTTCATTGTAGAAAATTTGGAAAAAAGAGAAAAGTATAAAGAAGAAAATTAAGTCACCAAAGATAAAAATGAATACTTTCGTATTATGTCTTCCTAGTTGTTTTTTTGCTATGCACACATACACACAAATTCTAAATAAACTGAACTAAACATCAGAGTGACTACTATCTTTTCCAGAGCTGTAATGGAAAGCTTTAGTCTAATTCCAATAATGGAATTTCCACTGTAAAGTACCATCTCCAGAACCTGAAGCACACTCTTGAACAATCCTAAAAGGAATGTTCAGAATCAAGTAAAAAATCATTCACAACCGATACAAGACTTTACCATGAAAAAAAAATAAAGACGTAAGTGGTTCATACCCAGCTCTAAAAATAATTCCAAAGAAAGTGCTAAAAATGTTTTTGCAAGGTGGTAGTAAAAGAGCAGCGCCTCCAGGGAAACTAGTTTGAAGAGATTTCCCATGATTCATCTGCTTACAGTTAATTTTAAGGGTGAACTTTTAAAACAAAGTCTCATCATTTTACTCATATACTTATTCCTTCTTATTTTTCTCTTCCTCTTTTTTGCTTACAACACAATCTCCATCAAATTATGCCTTCTACACACACACACACACACACACACACACACACACACAAATCAACATATATTTATTTTTTGACCACAGCATTCATATTTAGACAACTGTCAGAGTATCCAATTCATTTTTTTTTGGCTCCACAATATTACGTGCTGAGTTAAAAAGAGAAGCAACTAAGTCTGATTCAAGGAATTCAATTTCACAGAAAGTAATGTTAATATACTTCTACATTATCCTAGAGTTCTAAACATCCTAGAGGTTAGGAAACTATGATCCAGAGACAAGAAACCATTTTCCAAGAGCACACAGGCAAAGGCAGACCTGACTAGAACTGTCTTCATTAACCATCATTCCTCCAACTAATTTGATATTGTTTTATTTTCTGTAATATTAGAGTCAAATTTGTATTTAATCATCAGTTACTTTAGAAAAATAATTTTATTTAAGGGATGAGCCATCTATTTTCTCAGGAGAGCAGCCCAGACATCACAGATAGACTTTGTGTTTTGGTACACATTACTTACCACTGCTCTGTACAACAGTTGCAAATGATTCCTTCAACTGGAATCTGGGATTTCTGCCATGGAATCTTGTTACAAGTAAATTCAGGGGGATACACATTAATAAATGATCAATTCTTTACATTTATAATGGGAAAACAGAAAACTGCCATATGAAATAATTGTTGTTTCTATTATTAAAATTCCACTAATCCTCCTCCACCTGCATTACTGGGGATTCAGCTATAATTAATAGATTGAAAGTAAATTCTCAGGGCTTTTGAAATCCAGTCTCTACAATTATTGCTTACCACTGGGGGATCAAAGTCACAACTCTGTAACATTTGTTTAATCTAATCCCTCTTTCACTGATTAGAAACAGGGAAAGATGACAACATTTCTCTTCCTTGCCCTCTATTCCATGGTGGTAATTGTTAAAAGACCCAATGAATACTCAAGAGTTACCAGTGCAGACTAAACTCCACACAGCACTTGTTAGTGCTCAGGTGACAAAGCTGGGGCAGGGCCTTAGTTGTAACATTAAACTGACACTTTAAACAAGGATACTGTACATAATGCTACCTTCTCATGTGAAACAGTGACAACCTAGTCTGAAACAAACAAAAAACAACTCATCAGGCTTCTACTTACCATCTTCTTTTCCTTGCCCTTAAAACCAACTCTTACTTACCAGGTGCCTCTCAATTTAAGGCACAGTACTGAGCATGATGCCTAGATCACCTAGGCTTGCAATTAGGTTATTTGATGTACCAGACAAATTGAAAGAGAAGACAATCTCCCTGGAGACCAAAGAGGGGGTGTGGCAGGAGCAATCAACTTTTTTTTTTTTTTTTTGAGATGGAGTTTTCCTCTTATTGCCCAGGCTGGAGTGCAATGGCGCCATCTGAGCTCACTGCAACCTCCACCTCCTGGGTTCAAGTGATTCTCCTGTCTCAGCCTCCTGAGTAGCTGGGATTACAGACATGTGCCACCATGCCTGGCTAATTTTGTATTTTTAGTAGAGATGGGGTTTCTCCATGCTGGTCAGGTTGATTTCGAACTCCCAACCTCAGGTGATCTGCCCGCCTTGGCCTCCCAAAGTGCTGGGATTATCGGCATAAGCCACTGCACCCGGCCTAGGAGCAGTCAACTTTTAAAATTTGTCACATTTGGCAAAAAGCACTGACCCTCGGTTTCTCCTTTCATGACGACAATAAAAGGACATTATCAAATTATAAATGACAGATCCAAATGGCTGATTTCCATAGCCACAAACCAGACTCTGATAAAACTGTGGGTAACACAACTAAGCAGCTGAGATTTTATCTACATCCCTTTCCTTGAGCTACAGCCAAACTTTGAGGTTAAGGAAATTTAAGATAAGACAGTATAGACAAGGAAAATTTATATGACTGGAGATATCTAAAAAGCACTGCCCAAATGTAAAGGCAATCCTAACCACTTCATTTCCTGGCCCATGAGAAGTCGTCCCTTTAACCCATAGTGGAAACTCTGATTTCCCTAAAGTTGGACCTTCACAATCAATCCAATGGTATCTGGGAATTTCCTCTAAGGTAGAGCTTAGCACATGCAACCAGATCCTTCAATTCAGTGTTTTTCAATCATTTTCATTATGGCCGCCCCCGCCAGGAGCCTTTTAAGACATTTTCCCCCTAATTTTGACACATCCTCCCACTGAAATATTAACACCACAGATACACTGTATATGTGTTTATGTACTGCACATTTATCTGTGCTTTATAGATAAAATGAGTACAGATTTTTTGCCCCTCCAGAATCAAGAATTATTGCTTTGGAGCAATAATGCTTCTGCTAAGAATGCATGCTTTGCACCATTCACAAAAACAAAGATGAGGAATCAACCCAGATGCCTATCAACAGTGGATGGACAAAGAAAACGTGGTAAATGTACACCATGGAATACTACAGAGCCATAAAAAAGAACAAAATCATGTCCTTTACAGCAGCATGGGTGCAGTGGGAGGCCATTATCCTAAGTGGATTGAGGTAGGAACAGAAAACCAAACACTGTATGTTCTCACAAGTGGGAACTAAACACTTAGTGCACATGGACAAGAAGATGGGAACAGCAGACACTGGAGAGTCAAAGTGGGAGGGAGGGGGCAAGGGCTGAAACACTACCTATTGGGTATTATGTTCACTACTTGGGCAACGGAATAATCAGAATTCTTGTACACGTACCCCCGATTCTAAAATAAAAAAAAAATTTTTAATGCATGCTTTGGCTTATGAAAACAAGACACGGTGGAGCCAAGAATATAAAACTAAGCTGTAAGTAATGTAGAAGTTATGTCTATCAGGAAAATCTACAAATCTCTTTCTAGTATAATAATTTGCCTATAACTATAGTACTGTAATTTAACTTGTTTACTCTTAAATCTGATATTAAGTAACAAAAAGATGTTAATAGCACCTACTATATACAAATAAGAATTACAGCTCAAACCGAAGAGAATAACCTGTTGTGACTCTAAGTAAAATAATTAAAAATATAAACTATCTTTCACTTACAAGAAATGCATGAGTATTAAATTAACCATCCTTAGCTGTACTTTGGATTAAGTGCAAAGACAGTAGGATAAAGCATCTCCATCATTCCAGATAGCCTACTTAAAAGGATCTATTTAAAAGAAATAAGCCAAAAAGCCCAAAATCTCAGCTATCATCATTTCCACTCAGTCTCATTAAAATCTTACTCATGTCAGAGAGCACCTAGGCTAAGGGAGTTCTGTAGCCTATGAACTCATCTGGCTTGGCCAGTGACTTCCCATGCCACTTAGGTAAATTATTTAACTACTCTGTGCTCATTTCTCCAACTGCCCAATAACATAAACACATTGTCATGGAAAAACATATAACACTCTTTATCGGGAGACCTGTCATGTGGTCTCATGCTGGCTACGAACTCACTGTGTGAATATGAGTATGTTACCCCTCCTCCCTGGGTCCTGTTTTTCTCTACTTGTAAAAGGAAGAAGCATACCAGATGCATGCATGGAGATTCTATGTTCTAAATGCTTTCATCAGGCTAATTCACATACACTATCATGCCAAAAGAAACAATGCTCCTTATGAGGTTTCATAAAACACAAGAACATGTAATCTGGGTGAACCTAATTAGTAGAGGCCCTAGTAAAAAAATATTGCATAGATAATTATTGGGAAGAAAAACACGATTGCTCTTCAAGATGACAGCCTCAAAAGTTCAGGCCAAGTATCTTCTCAACTCGAATCAGGTACAACTGTCATTCATGAGAATTCACTGCAGGCTCTTTTTGAACCATATCTACTTTTTGCCTAGATCATCTCTAAATATAAAGAACTCCATAAATTACTGCCTGCTGTGTTCGGTAAGGCCTTCATTTTATTTGTAATTGGTAAAACCATTTTAAGATTTAGGGAAGGTCCCTCCATTATAGCAATCTGGAATTTGGGAAATCAAATCTGTATCTGCCTTATACATACCCTATAATACAGATTCCAATTAAAAATCTCTTCTCAGCTTTGGTTTATCCACACTTTATATTAGACAATTCCCATTCTTCCCATCTCCTTGGTCACTTTGGTCTCTCTGAGCTAAACCTTTTCCAGTTCTGCTGGAATTTTCTTCACCTCCTAAGGAGACTAGGGAAAAGAGTCATCAAAATGAAAGCTAGTAACAAGGTAGAAGCAAGTGAAAATACATCATTGACAGATAAAATTTTCACCACTGTTCTCAGCATTATGACACAAAGTAAAATACATATCCTCTCCTTAAGTGCTTAAGCTACCAGCATAAAAAGATATTCTATCTGCTGAGAATAAACAAAACAGTTCTTGGATTTCTCTATGCAATTAATTGCTTTTAGGACTGCTTCACAAGGTGCTGTTATTTATGATCCTGGCAAGGATGCTACAAAAGCCATTCCTGTACTGGATGAACAGACTAGCTCAAAAGTTCCAAACAGCTTCTACCCAATGCAGTTGAGGGCATAACCTATCAACCACTTAGTAATAGTGCTTAATAGTTAAGCGATTCTCAATGGGAGTCAGGCAATCAACAACTTCAGAGGGCTTGTGTAGTATGTGGTATGTATTTCCATACCCCTACTGGGTCTCAGTTGAGAATCACTGGAAAATCATTCCTAAAATCTCTGAATAGAGAAGCCTACTGAGATTCTCACACAGACTATTTGAAGGCAAGTGTCTTAATTTTTATTAAGTTCAATATATAGACACTCATTCCAGCTATCTGAGTCTCAGTTTATTGAATTCCTCCATTTCACGGATGTTGTCCTCTACACTACTGCAGCCATGTATTCCCAGGCTCATACTCAAGACCTTATTATTACCAATAACTACAACCCCTCCATAATCTCAACTTCATGCATCACCTATTTTTCCAGGTCCCTTTCTCTCTATAGTACCTTAACCCAATTATCCTTCAACTGCACCAGGACTCAAAACTACCATCTTTTCACTGACCCACTCCAATTGATTTCCACTCTCCCCTTCTTAGCTTAAATTCCATCGTCAATCATTATAATTAATCTCTCATATATACTACTAAATCCCTCGCCTCTCTCTTGCTGCGATACATTTGCTTAGCAAAAGACTGATTACTACATGCACATGCACACACACACACACACACACACACACGCACGCACACACATACATACACACCCATGCTGCCTGACTTTAGTTTTATAATACCAAATTTCAAGTTGGGTACCTTAATGCTGCCTGACAAATCATACTTCACATCCCTAGGTTCATTTATTCTCTCAATCTCCCAAATAACTATTTCACATTTTCTCCTCTCTCTTCAAATCCTAATGCTACCTCCTCCCTTCTGCCCTCTTAATTGATAACCTGGCCACCTACTTTACTGAGAAAACTGAGGCAATCAGAAGAAAATTCCAGATTCTCATGCCACATCTCCCCACTGAGCCACATTTGCATCCACATAACCCCTTTCCCATGTCTTTCTAGATTTACTTTCCTCTTCCTATGCAAAGCCAGTCCCTCCACTTGTACACTGGAGCTCCTCCCTTCTACCTACTCAAGAATATCACTCCAGCAAGCCTCCCTTCTCTCTCCTACTTCATCCATTTTTTCACTCTCTATCAGATCTTTTCCATCAGCTTACAAACACGCTGCTCTTGTTCTCATCTCAAAAATTAAAACCCTCAACCACATTTTTCTCTCTCGCTCTCACCTATTTCTTTGCTCCCCTTTCCTGCAAAAGTTTTCAAGTCTTTCAGAGTCATTATCTCCGATTTTTCTCCTTTAACCTATCTCATCTCACCAAAACTGCTCTTCAAGGTCACTAATGCTAAATATCCAAGGGTCAGCTGTCTGTTCTCATCCTACTTGACCTATGAGCAGCATTTGGTCTCCACCTTGGAAACACTCTTCACTTTTGCTTCCAGAGTAAGACTCTACTGTCTCGGTTTTCCTACCTCACTGACCATTCTTTCATTCTTTCCCAGTCTCCTTTACTGGTTCCTCTTCTCCCTATCTCTTGATGTTGCAATGTCCCTGGGCTAAGTCCTTGGTCTTCTTTTATGTACTTCATTCACTCCCTTGGTGATCTCATCAAGGCTCAAGGGTTTTTTGTTTGTTTGTTTTTGCTCAAGGTTTTAAATGCCTTTCTCCCCAAACTCCACACATCTCTCTCCAACTGGCTACCTGATATCTCCACTTGGAGGTCTAGTAGCAGGTCAAACTCAACATGGCCAAAACTGAACTACTGACCTGCGACCCTGTTCGCTTCATCTTGCAGCTGCCTCATTTCAGTGGATGGCAACCAATCTTTAAAATTGTTCAGGCCCAAATCCTGTCATCTTCCTCGACTGCTCTCTTTCTCTCATACCTCATATCTAAACCATCAGGAAACCATACTGGCTCTACCTCACAATATATCCAGAATTTGGCCTTTTCTTGTACCTTTCATTGCTACAGCCCCAATCTGAGTCATCCCTCTCTCTCATTTGGAATATTGCAATAGGCCCCTAAGAGATCTTGGTTGCTCCTCACCCACAGAGCAGCCAGAGTGATCTTTTTGACCTCGTCAGATCACGTCACTCTCCAACTCAACACCCGGCAACAGTCTCCTAGTTCACTCTGAGTAAATGTCAAAGTTATTATGGTGGCCTTCAAAGCCCCAGATAATCTAGCCGTTCATTACCTCTCTGACCTCTCCTGTCAGCCAGTGAGCGTCTTGCTAGCTTTCAAACACAGCAGGCATGCTCTCACCTTAGGACTTTTGCTATAGCTGTTCCTTGTCCCTGGTATGTTCTTCTCCCAGATATCCACATGGTGAAACACCTCATCTCCTTGCTCAAATCTCAAGAAGACCTACCTTGAACCACCTTATTTAATATTGCAATCTACACAGCAATCTCAATGTCCCTAACTCTGCTGTATTATTTTCCCATATCACTTACCATCTTCTAATATACTAATAGCCTCCTACCAGAATGAAAGCTTCTAAGGACAGATATTTTTAATTTGTTCACTGATATATCCCAAACACACAGACCAATGCTTGGCACAGAGCAAGTACACAATAAATATTTTTTGTATGAATGAATGAACACTTGAAACCGGAGCCTAAATTATAGACTAGAGAGGTCTGAGGCCAGCAGAAGAAAACTCAAATGGCCCAGATATCCTCAGTGCCTAAATTGTGCTCTCAGACAATTAGCTACTTATAAAAGCTATTATTTCTTCAGATCTCAAAAAGGACTGTCACAGCACTGGTGCCCGTTGCATGATACTTTACTAGAAACAAGTACAGAAGAAGTACAAAAGGAATGTCCTCTATTTCCACCTTTCCCTATAGGTGACTCCATATGAAACACAGTCCTGTCTTCTTTCTCTGCCTTGAAAAGGCACTTTGTCACTTTTTTTTTGAGCAGTCTCACTCTGGTGAGCTCTTGGCTCACTGCAACTTCTGCCTCCCCAGTTGAAATGACTCTCGTGCCTCAGCCTCCCAAGTAGCTAGGATTACAAGCACGTGTCACCACGCCTGGCTAACTTTTGTATTTTTGGTAGAGAAGATGTTTCACCATGTTGGCCAGGCTGGTCTAGAACTCCTGGCCTCAACTGATCTGCCTACCTTGGCCTCCCAAAGTGCTGGGATTATACACATGAGCCACCGCGCCTGGCCAAAAGTCACTTTTCAATACTACATAATTCAGGAATTAGAGAAAGCAGGTCAGGCAAGGAGCTCACGTGGCTTTCAAAATGCTGAATTTATTCTCATGGATTAAGCATAGACTCTTACAAGTTAGAACTAGAAGACTATCATTTATGTCAGCAGTTCTCAACCATGGCTGCATTTTTGAATCCCCGAGGCAGTTAAAAAACACTGTAGCTGCCCTTCCCTTGGGTGAGGCTCAGACAGCATACATTTTAAAAGCTTCTGAGGTGATTAAAGTCCCCAGGTGATTCCAAAGTGCAAACAAGTTTGAGAACTGATGAACTCTATGACCTTGGGGAAATTTCTTGGCTTCTCTGAGCCTAACGCATATAGCTATTGTGAGGATCAAATAAGAGTTTGCATATATACCATCAGCTGCTATTAATTAGTATCACTGCCACTTCTTTTTCTACTATTACATTATCATCATTGGTGGTATCATTTCCTTTCTTCTTTCTTTTTATTGAGATTTAATTTACATATCATAAAATCCAGCCTTTTAAAAATATATGATTCAATGGTTTTTAGTATATTCACAAAGTTATGCAACCATCATCACCATTTGATTCCGGAACATTTTCATCACCCCAGAAAGAAATTCCATACCCATGAGTAACCTCTCCTCCCAGCCCCTGTGAACCACTAATCTACTTTCTATCTTTATGAATTTAACTACCCTGGATATTTCATATAAATGAAATCCTGTAATATGTAGCCTTTTGTGTTGGGCTTTTTTCACTTAGCATAACGTTTTTGCAGTTCATCCACATTGTTGCATATATTCATACTTCATTTTTATAATTAAATAAGTCTCTTGTATGGATATGCCACATTTTGTTTTCAGCAGTTTTTCTCACTTTTTGGCAATTATGAATAATACTGCTATGAACACTTATTCACACTATTTTGCGTGCCCATGTTTCCAGTTCTCTTGGATATATAACCAGGAGTGGAACTGTTGGGTCATATGGTAACTTTCTGAGTTTTTTTTCTGTTTAACTTTCTGAGCAATTACTACTCTCTAAAGTGGCTGCAGCACCATTTTATATTTCCGCCATCAGTGTCTAAGGGTTCTAATTTCTCCACATTCTCACCAACATTTGTTATTATCTTTCTGACTCTAGCCATCCTAGTAAGTGTGAAGTGGTATTTCATTGTTGTGATTTGCATTTTCCTGATGACTAATAATGTTAAGCTTTTTTTTTTCTTTTTTTTTCCAATATTGAACTGGGGTCTCTTGCTCTGTTGCCCAGGCTGGAGTACAGTGGCACAATCTTAGCTCACCACAGCATTGAACTCTAGGTTCAAGTGATCCTTCCTGCCTCAGCCTCCCTGGTAGCTGGTACTACAGGTGCATGCCACCATGCCTGGCTGATTTTAAAATATTTTGTAGAGACAAAGTTCTCACAATGTTGCCCAGGTTGGTCTTGAACATCTGACCTCAAGTAATCCTCTTGCCTCGACCTGCCAAAGTGCTGGGATTTCGGGTGTGAGTCACCATCCCCAGCTGATGTTAAGCATATTTTCAGGTTTTTACTGACCATTTGTATATCTTCTTGCCTATCCAAATTCTTTGCCATTTTTATACTGGACTAGTTGTCTTTTTATTATTGAGTTGTAAGAGTTCTTTATACATTCTAGATATATTCTGCTGATCCTTGTAAGATATATGTTTTACAAATATTTTCTCTCATTTTGAGGGTTATCTTTCACTTTCCTGACAGTGTCCTTTGAAGTATGAACATTTTAAATTTTGATGAAGTCCAATTTATGTATTTTTTCTTTGGTTGCTTGTGTATTACTGACTTTTAAGAAGAGACTATAGGAAAAAGTTATGAAGCTATCCTATAACCAAGTAAATTGTTCAGACTTATAATAATCACTCATTAAATCATGAATTCCCATATAGAAAGCACATCCACTTTATCTGAATGGAGGGCAAGAAGGAATGCACTTCATCTCTTATGCTTTTAATTAACTAGATTTTCAGATTAAATATTTGGCCTTTGAATGTCAAATGTCCAAGAAACTGCAAAGAAATAAAACCTGAGTTAGATTTGTGTGTTTTCAGGGCTACTTGTTGCAACAGCTAGATGTTCATAATCCTTACATTAACTGGAATTGTTTTTGCAAACTGAGCATATTTCAATGATATTTTTAAAAGAGTTTCAAATATTTTTTTCTGCAACTGTACAAAACTAGTGCATGGCATAACCCAAAATGTTCCATTACTGCTCAATAAATATTAAATAGACAATACAATCCCAAATAATCAATTAGCATTATATAACTTCCCAGTGTAATAATCCCAAAGAATCAATTGTGATTATAGTTTTTCTAACCAAAACGACGACAAAAATTGGTCATTATTAATCACTTGGAAAAGGTAACCAATACCTCCATTATGCTTTTTTACTTTGTCAATCAACTTTTTTATTTAAAAAAGCTTTTGGTTTAAAAATTGTTAGTGGCAATAGTTGTATAACAATGTGAATGCACTTCCTGCCACTGAAATACACCTTTTAAATGGTGAATCTTATGTACATTTAACCACATGTTTTTTTTTTGAGACGGAGTCTCACTCTGTTGCCGAGGCTGGAATGCAGCAGCACTATCTCGGCTCACGGCAACCTCTGCCTCCCAGGATCAAGTGAGTCTCCTGCCTAGCCTCCTGAGTAGCTGGGATTACAGGTGTGTACCACCACACCTGGCTAATTTTTGTATTTTTAGTAGAGATGGGGTTTCACCATGTTGGTCAGGCCGGTCTCAAACTCTTGACTTTGTGATCCGACTGCCTCAGCTTCCCAAAGTTCTGGGATTACAGGCGTGAGCCACCGTGCCCAGTCTTAACCACAATTTAAAAAAGAGAAAAGGGGGTAAAATGAATGAGAAAAAAAAAAGTAGGAAAAAACAGAGACCCCTAAAGCAAATAAACCAGTCTGAGCACCTGCTGGCAGACAACTCTTGGACATTCAAGAAAAGCAGGTTGAGGAAGGCACGGTTCACTGGGCACACAGAGAGATCCCCAGCAAGGCAGGCTCTACAAACAGCACGGAGGTAGGTTACCCTGAAAGAGTAATATGACCGACCATATATCCACAGAGAACTTTGTCTCTAAAGTAAGATGCAGGGCTCTAGAAGGATGTCCTTCACACTTCCTAAGACCTGGATTGCATCAAAATGTCATTCACTGTATCTTCATATTCAGGGATTCTCTAGAGAGAAGATAGGTAAGTTTCCTTCATACCACATACGCCAGGATCCTCTTAAACATGGAATTAAGCTAATTAATGGCAATTATTTTGGTCTTTGGTTAACAGGAAACTGATATACTAGTACTGCCAAGAAAAAAAAAAGAAAGTGAGGAAACTTCAGGGCAAAGAAACATGAAAAATCCACAATGTACCTCTTTATTTTGCAGTTCTTTTAAGAATATTGTATAGTGTCTAAAACAACTAAAATGACATTTTTTCAGAAAACACCTTTGACCATTTTCCAAAGTAATAAATCATGTTTAGTCCAGCCTCTCAATTTATAGCCATATGTGTACATTACAAGGCAATAGTTCTTTAATATATGAACTTGGGACACAGATTTTTCAAAAGGTGAACAAAGCCAAAGAAGATTTTGTGAAAATCGTTCTCATAACAAGCACCACTGGATAAAATTTTATTCTAAATTGATCCAGTTACGTTCTAAATCTTAAACTTATTTTTATAGCATAGACAGTCATGCCTTCCTATGGTAAATGCTCAACACAGATTTGCTGAATAGACGAATGAGAAGGACCAAGCCTTAATTTGAAGTTGTTCTGGTAACAGAGATAATCATATAAATGAAAATCTCCTTATTCTGGCTATTATGAAAAAGTCAGAAAGTAACAGTTGTTGGTGAGGTTGCAGAGGAAAGGGAAGTACTTATGCACTGCTGGTGGGACTGTAAATTAGTTCAGCCGCTGTGGAAAGCAGTTTGGAGATTTCTCAAAGAACTTAAAAATAGAATTACCATTCAATCCAGCAATCCCATTACTGAGTACACACCCAAAGAAATGTAAATCATTCCACTAAAAAGGCACATGAATGTGTATGTTCATCACAGCACGATTCACAACAGCAAAGACATAGAATCAACCCAGATGCCCAACAACGGTGGACTGGATTTAAAAAAATGTGGTACACATACACCATGGAATACTACACAGCCATAAAAACGAAGAAAGTCATGGCCTTTGCAGCAACATGGACACAGCTGGAGGCCATAATCCTAAGTGAATTAAAAGCAGCAACAACAACAACAAAATAAATACGACATGTTCCCACATATAAGTGGGAGCTAAACATTTAATACACATGGAGATAAAAAGAGGACCAACACACACTGGGGTTTACCTGAGGGTAGAGAGTAGGAGGGTGAGGGCTGAAAAACTACATGTCAGGTACTATGCTCACTACCTGTGACCTGGGTCACAAAATCATTTGCACACCAAACCCCAGCAACACACAATTTGCCCATGTAACAAACTTGCACATGTACTCCTTGAAACTAAAATAAAAGTTGGAGAAGGAAAAAAAAAAACTCCTTAATCTTTCTAGGTCTATCTAGATTGCTTTAGTAATAAAAAAGAATCTAGTATTCTTGCAATTCAATGTGACAGACACGGAAGATTCCTCCTAGAAGGAGAAAAGGAGGAAGGAAGATGGAGAGAGGGGAAGAAAGGGGGAGGAAGGAGTACCTCATTATGCCAGAAGGAGTTTCTCTAATGATGACAACGGTTAGATCAGACCTCAGGAAAGCCAAAGGGTGCCAATCTCACTTAACACTGAAGGGTCTATCAAAAATTGAGGTGAAATATTCTATTTCTATAAAACTGGTCTTCTATTTCACCTTTATTGAGGAAGATCGGGTAAGCTCACTGGAAAATATGATTTTTCTCATTCCTTTCTGTAGTGTCTCACTCAGCATACTTGTTGAGGTAGCCAAGAGCTATTAAGACAGAAAAACCCTATATAGGTAGCAAGTCCTAAAAGACTATGTTATGGACTGAATTGTATCCCCCACCAAATTCATATGTTGAAGTCCTAACCTCCAGTATCTCAGAATGTGACCCTATTTGGAGACAGGCTGACTGCAGAAATAGTAAGATGAGGTCATATTGCAGTAGGTAGACCCCTACTCAATGTCACTATTGTGCTTATAAAAAGGGGAAATGGCACACGGGGAAGATACCATGTGAAGGCTGGAGTTACGCTGCCAGAAGCTAAGGAACCACTGGAAGCTAGAAGAGAGGCCTCAAACAGATCCTTTCCCAGCACCTTCAGAGGGAGCACAGCCCTGCCAACATCCTGATTTTGGACTTCTGGCTTTCAGAACTATGAGACAATGCATTAATGTTGTTCTATGTCATATGGTTTGTGGTACTTTGTTACCACCGCCCTAGGGCACTAATGCAGACCATAAGAAGCCAGTGTGCCTTAGCCTACCCTCTTCAGATTGCACTTCAGATTCAGCCTTCTGCCTCACAGCCACTGCCACTACACTATACCCAGACCCAGCACCTCACTCTCTGAACTGCTGCAAAAGCTCTGGTCTCCCTTACTTCAGACTTTATCTTGACTTTCTTCAACTGCCAAACCTCCCTGCACACCACCATGACATTAACAAAGATGCCAACTTCTTTGCATCAACCCCTTATTTAAAAATCTCCAGTGACTCATCAATTCTTACAGGAAAAAGCCAAAATTCTCCTGACTGGCATTCAGGCCTCTCTCTAGGCAAACTCCAAATGCTAGGTGATATTCTCTTAGTGATCCTAGAACATACAACAGAGAAAAGGTCTTTCTCTGTTGCCCAGGCTGGTATGCTGTGGAGTTATCACAGCTCACTGCAGCCTTGACTTCTTGGGCTCAAGCAATTTTCCCACCTGAGCTTCCCAAGTAGCAGGGACCACAGGCACATACCACCACAGCCAGCTAATTTGTAAAATTTCTATAGAGATAGGTTCTCACCATGTTGCCTAGGCTGGTCAGAACACACAACTATTATTCTCTATGCCGTGCTCCCTTCTCCGCTTGCTGCTCCTCCCCTTTCAACCATCCAAATCTTGACCTTCCTGTGAAAACTACTGTCAGGACACATTTTCTCCTTGAAGCTCTCTCTCTATACTTAAGCATAACACCACAGCCATATTTCTAATGCTATGCACTTTACTGCCTGCATCAGTCATCTGTACTCATCACAGACCGCCTTGTATAGTTACCTGGCATTTGAAAAGTACACGCTTGGATTTCACAGCTGGACTAGGAGCTCCTTAATAATAGGGTCTATGTCTTATAATTTTGGAGACACTTCTCAAAGACAAAGACAATGCTGGGCCTACTATAGGCAACCTCTAAATTCTTACTGAATTATTAAACGTATATGAAAAATTCCTAGAAATGCTACTTTTGGCTTTTCCATGAATCAGGGAATTGAAATTGGAACACATCTACAGATTTCACATAACACTAATGGCTCCACATATATCTGAATAACGTAAAACTTAAAAGGAACAAGGGTGAAAAAATGATTTTAATCCCAAGTTACTTACCATTTTTCATCACTACATTGGACCACACATTGGCATTCAGGGCTTGGACAATTCGCTTTACTCCTGTAGATTCTGGGAAGTCATCTAGTCAGGGAGGAGAAATATATATATTTATATATAACACTCACACATATATACATGTACATTCATAAAAATGTATGTATATATCCCCCAAGCTATATTTTCAAATGACTGTGGTTTTGTTATCCTGTTTATTTAGTTGTTAGTTCACATCATACAAGGAAAAAAACAAAATACAGAGCTTGGAGCTCATAAGAATATTCTAGAAAAGCTCTTTTCCTCTCTGGCTGTCTGAGGATTGACCACCATCCTGAACGACAAGGTAACTGTTCAAATTGGAAAGTTCATGACCAATCAACTACATCAGAGAAAACAAATGGTCATTGATGTCCTTCCCCCTGGGAAGACAACACTACCTAAGACAGAAATTCGGGAAAAAGTAGCCACGAAGTACAAGACCACACCAGATGTCATCTTTGTATATGAATTCACAACTCATTTTGGTGGTGGCAAGACAACTGGCTTTGGCATAATTTATGATTCCATGGATGATACAAACAAAAATGAACACAAACATAGACTTACAAGACATGGCCTGTGTGAGAAGAAAAAGATCTCAAGAAAACAATGAAAGGAACGCAAGAACGGCATGAAGAAAGTCAGGTGGACTGCAAAGGCCAGTGTTAGTGCTGGCAAAAAGCCGAAGGAGTAAAGGTGCCACAATGATGTTATCTGCAGCCATTGTGGGTTTTTTTAATGAGAAGATTAATAAGCTAAAAACTTTCCTGCGAAAAAAAATAATATTCTAGAGACTAAAACAGATAAACATAAAATATAAGGCAGTTATATAATGAAGTTATCCCCACCAGTGGAATCTATTTATATTCTGAAAATGTAAGATTCCACTTGTTACACACATTTCTAGCACAGTGCTAGAGATACCAATCTATACAGAATGAGTCTCCTGAAGGCAGCAAGAGTCTTCGTATTAATAGCAAGCCATAAAATCATGTAAATGCACTATCCTCTGCCTGAAGCCACAGAATAATAAGTGTTATTTGTGATCGAGAAAGGTAGATTGAGTGAGAAGTGAAATGACTAGAAGTGTACGAGACAGGCAAAGGGTCATTACAACAACTCAGTTTAGTTTATTATTAGTACTATCCTGATTCTGGAATTTGACTGACACTACTCAAAGTAACAGGGTTGTAATCCCACAGTGTACCAAAAAGGTGGCATTCTTAGCTACAACATAGGAATGATTGTGTAAAATTGAAATGGAGACCTTGCAGATGTTGAGGATTACAAGGCTGCATCTGCAAAATAATGACAGACATAGTTTTCATGTGGTTAAAAAAGAAAAGTCTCCTAGGAGTGTACAGAATACGATCCACACAGAACCTGCCTCTAGAGGCCAGCCTTGCCCTGGGTGGTTTAACAAGAAGAGCACAGAGTTAGATGTCAGAATATCTGAATCTGAACCCAGCCTCGGCCACTTATTAGCTATTTGATCAAAAGCAAATCACCTACCCCATTCTCAAAGAAAGTGGAAACACCACCACTCTATGTACATCTCTCTTAAAGATGCACTGGAACTGATGATTTAGTGGTGTAACTTTCCCCCTGCACTGTGACGGCAAGAATCTTGTCTAACTGAGCTCATATGCCCATTGCCTAGCACAGTGCCTGAAAAACAGCAGGCACTCAACAACTGTTTAATGGATTGATGAACCATTTAAAGAATATCAACCCACCAACCTAACAGAAATATAGTGATTAAATTGAAAATACTCTACCAAGGTAAGTTTATCACCACCAATGTTTGGATGAAGACCTAAAAATCATGTTTATCTTAACTGTGAATTACTTAATTCTCAAAAGGATAACTAGTATTTTAGATGATATAATCCGGAACCAAAAATGTGGTCTGAAATGAAGAGCTAGTACCCATAAGATGAAAATTAATACTAACTACCATAAAGTCCTATATTCATGTTCGAATAATACATGTAAGCAAAAGATGAGGAAATATGGCTTAGGAATAGTTTGTATTTTAAAAGTCTAGGAAGGTTTTCATTACCTTACCTGAAGATGGCGTATCAAAAAACCCATTTTAAGATTAAGCTGAATTGGGCCAGACGCGGTGGCTCACGCCTGTAATCCCAACACTTTGAGAGGCCAAGGCAGGCAGATCACAAGGTTAGGAGATTGAGACCATCCTGGCTAACACAGTGAAACCCATCTCTATTAAAAAGACAAAAAATTAGCCAGGTGTGGTGGCACGTGCCTATAGTCCCAGCTACTTGGGAGGCTGAGGCAGGAGAATTGCTTGAACCTGGGAGGCAGAGGTTGCAGTGAGCTGAGATCACACCACTGCACTCCAGCCTGGGTGACAGAGTGAGGCTCCATCTCAAAAAAAAAAAGATTAAGCTGAATTAATACAAGAACATTGTTCAGACAAAGGGCTATGAGAAATACAGTGGTATGAAGGAGCAGAGATTCCAAAATGATGACAGTCAAATACTGACTCCCAAGGACAAGAGAAAGAAAATTCCAGTGCCAGAAATCACACAGGCTCACATACACAAAACAGGGCATAAGTTTCAGGAGATCTAGAAAAACAAAGAAAAAGAAGATGTACTTGCTTATTTTCAACATTCTTTAAAATGAGCAAGGAGAAAAACCAGCCTTTTTATTTCAGTTTTGTTCTCTTCTTCTCCAGCAGGTTTTATTCTCAAATGTAACACTTTGGAAAAATTGTAAATAAAACCAGAATATAGAAAGATATTTCCTAATTCCTTAAAAAAAAATACAGGTTCATGAAACGACTGCTTATGTCTTATCTATGTACTTTCATTCACGTTGGTTGCCCCTGCAGAGAATGTCTTTTGGAACAAGTGGTATCTTCACAATGCCACCTCAACACAGGTCCTCTCACTAAAAGCAGAGCATTTTTTCTAACTTCTTCCCCATGGAGCGGCTGACACATGACAGTTCACAATGCCAACACCGTCTCTGCACTTTTAAACAAAAATAAGCACTCCTGTCTCTAAAATACCACACCACCACTATTTCTTCTATAATATGTATGACAGTTCACTTGGTAATTGAATTATCTACATGTAAGTTTCATCTCTTATACCAGATTATAAGGTTTTGGGGAACCAAAAACCCTCTTATCCTGGTAGATCCCACAACAGGTGTACTTCAAAGGAGAAAAGATGAGAAAAGAAATGGGGAAGGGAAGTGGAAGAGGGGAAGAAATAGAAGGTCCAGCAACAGCGTTGGACAGCAATTGCAGAGCTACATGGGGTGGAGGTGGGGAGTCAAATGTGGGTCTATTTTTGACTTCGAATGTCCAAAAATCATTCAAATAGATCTGAAATGTCCCCTGGGATTCCTGGGAATTCAGCCTTAGGTTACTATGAATTCAAAATAAGAAACAACAACTTAAACTATCAAGAAGGTCTAACCCTCCTTCTTTGGCAGTGAGGAAAGGATAAAGAATTGGGGAAATTACAAAGATTTTAGAGAGCAGCCCTATACCTTTATCCATAAGAAAAACAGCCATTTTCAAAAGTCCTAAAATAGGTGGTAAAACCAAATAAATGAATTATTATACTAAGTGTAAGACTACATCGATGGATTTTGCTTAAATCTTTGAAACAGCTGGAGAAAAAAAAATTTCTTAAATTTTGCTATGATTCTTTTCTGAATTAAAATAATCTCTCACATCTGAATCTAAGTGCCATGTTTTCTACTAACACATAAGCACTTACCATCCTCCTCAGGCAACTCCTCTGGACTAAGTTCTACCAATTCAAAGCCATGTTTGATGCACCATTCTTGAGCTTTTTGTCGGTTTACACCTAAAATAATATGCAAAGGAATCTTCATAAGTAAAAAGAAAACATGACTATTCCTGCAATATTCTCCACAAATCTCAATGTGTTTCCCTTAATGTCAATGTTATTCTAAAGGCATCTAAAATAATAAAATGATTTCTCAGCCCTGAAGTATCCATTCTTTAAAGAAAAAAGTATTACAAGATTCCAAAGAAAAATAGCTGAAAATATTTTCATAAAGCAATAAAGTCACATGGAATGTACTGTCCTAAGTTAAGGAAACAGATGTACTCTGTTTACCAAGGAATGGTTAATTCATGTACCAACTACTATCCCATCCATATGCCTTACCATCTTCTGACACTCTATCACAGACCAAGATCATCACCTCAGGTAACCACGCTTCTGCCAGTGGAAGCCATGAGGAGACACTATCAAGACCCGATTTCTAGAGGGAACAAAAAATATAAACAAACAAAAACAGAAAAGAGATAGTAAGATAAAATGTAGAGGGGGAAAAAAGAAAGAATGCAATAATTTATTATTCAAGCCTTCATAGAAAACAAAGTCTTACTTGTGTGCTGTCAAAGTAAACCACAAATGCTTGGACAGATTCTGCAATCTCTGCAGTAACAAGAAATTTGTTTGGTACCACACATAGATTGATGTCCGCTGAATAGTATTTATTATCAATGGTCCAGGGATAAAATCTCACAGCATCATTGGAAGTCACTTCCACAGTAAGATCTTCTGTTCCAAGGATATCTAAAAATAAATGACAAAACTATCAATGTATATTGGTTTTGTAAAGTGCTGGTACTTTTGCTGTTTCCTTTTATGGGAGGATTTCAAAGGACACTGCATTTATTAGCTTTAATCCTATCTTCTCTGATCATCTGGTTATAAAAGTTATGGTGATATAATTTAAGTCATTGACTTTTTCTCTTTAAGAACACAAAAATCATTGTGAACTAGATTAGATAGCAGTAGAGGAAAAAACAGTCATATAACCAAATATCCAGAAAAAAGCAAGTAGAAGACAAAGAATGACAACAGTATTTACTGTATTGCTTAAGTACTTCATGGGAGGTAAATTGTAACAATCTTCTAGAGTTTGTAACTATTTTCTACTTATTGCAAACTAAAAGGAAGAAAGGATTAAGGCTAAATCATTAATAAAATAGAAGAGCTAAATATACTTCTTATACTGAATGCTTAGACATTAATCTAGCTAATGAAATAAAAGAGTGGATACGATACTGATAAATGACCCCAATTCTACTTATATTCAGCCCTGCTCACGTTCTTTGAAAGCCAACCCAAATTCTTGTTTGATCAAGACAATTCTGGTAAATTTTAAATGGGTAACAGCCAAGCAAATTACTGTAAATATTCTAAATTATAACTAAATCTTTCAGAAATCTATGTGCAGCATATATACAATAGGAAATCTTCATAGTGTGACACAAGTCAATGATGAACAACTAAATAGAGACGTGGTTATGCAGCCATAGAAGCATTTTGCTTCCATTATGTTATATAATATTGACAACTGAAAGAGAAATCAGAAGTTGTTCTAACCTAAACTCCCATCTCTCACACCCATACCCACAACCTCCACTTTATACAAACGTGGAAAATGAGCTTACAGAAGTAAAATGACATGCCATTAATTGACTTATCAGAAGACTACAAAGAAAAACAGTCACAAACTCATCAACGCATCCTAAGATGAACGTGTAATGAAATGCGCCTCAAACTCATAATTAACAAGACACTGAAAACTAGAAATTAAATTTTAAATCCCAGAGCTAACATTATATGTTTGAAAAGCTGCCATCATTTTTGCTCAACATAAAGATATGGGGAAATTATTTAGTCCAAAAGACTGCTAGGAATTATGTATAAAGTGTGTATGTATATATACACACATTCTTTTTATTAGTAAAGTTTCATCATGTGGTTAAGAGGAACTAATCTTCTGAAAAATGAAAGGCTGGCCTTTTTTTAAACAAAAAAATAAATACATTTATGGTTTTATCTCTGATATAAAGCATATCATGAAACTAACTTAAAAATGTTTTTCACCAAAACCAGAATTGTTACTCTTAAATTAACAGAAGCTCTATGTCAATATTTGAAAATCTGAGTGTATCCCATCTCTTTAAGAAATCAGCAGGTCTTTCTACTTAATTTCTACCTGAAGTCATAATCTTTTACTTAGTGTCGGTCAATTCCATAGCAACCAGCTGCTAAGTCCCTTATGGAACATTAAGTCAATTTCAGGTGGGAAATAGGAGAAACAGGTAAGTTATTAAAATCAAAGACATTGTTTTTATGTAAATGTCTCACAGAAAAACAAAAACTAGATCAGGCCAGGCGCGGTGGTTCACGCCTGTAATCCCAGCACTTTGGGAGGCTGAGGCAGGTGGATCACGAGGTCAAGAGATCGAGACCATCCTGGCCAACATGGTGAAACCTCGTCTCTACTAAAAATACAAAAAATTAGCCAGGCGTGGTGGTGCGTGCCTGTAGGCCCAGCTACTTGGGAGGCTGAGGCAGGAGAATTGCTTGAAACCGGAAAACGAAAGTTGCAGTGAGCCGGGATCGTGCCACTGCACTACAGCCTGGGGATAGAGCAAGACTCTGTCTCAAAAAAAAAAAAAAAAAAAACTACATCCAAGTCTACATTACATTCAAATCTAACACTCCAAACTTCAAGAAGGTGGCATAGCAACATGTGGCTGTGTTTCTAAGAGCTCAATACTGGCACAACACACATGCCACAATATGCTGATAAAATACACATAGAAACTAAACCAAGGAGAAAAGCAAAAAAATTTATAAACTAATTTCTTAATGGTGAATTTCATTCATGGGTAATTTTTTAAAATGGCAAAATGAGTATTTTTCAAAGGAGGGAAGCACAAAGAATAAAATATAGTAATGAATTCGCTTGTTGCTAAGGGGCAAAGTACAAAGGCAGGGGGACTAATATTCCTATCATTGCTACTGTCAGTTCTTGTTATTTCCTAAATTGATTGTTAAAAACTGGAATCAAAAAAACTAGGGTTATGCTTTCTTTGCTCTTCAACATGAGAAATATAAAATCAATTAAAATGACATCACCAACTGCAATATAAAATATTTAGATCCATTAAAGACAGCTCATTTTATTAATGTTTAGAACACAAAAGAACATACCAATGTTTGTTACTCGAAGTGCTTACAATTTCAATTTTATACTTTCATTTTCAAATGATTAAGATACTTATTTAACACGGAGAAAGAAGGTTTTCTTTCTCTTTTCTCCAAACCTAGATAGGAATGGAACCAGTCAGTTGGGAATATTAATTTCACATTTCAGTGTTTCAGGACCTAGTGGGCTTTGGTTTTTGTTTTATTCTCTGTGCTGCCTAAAACAAGTTGATAGCTCACTGTACTTATCAGTTTTTTGTTTTTGTTTTTGGATAACATTTTATCTGTAATCAGATACTTTCTTCAAGGCTGCATATGGACTTTATTATCACATCTGTGCCATATTAGAACTAGGGATAGAATAGTGAAGACTATCTCATTCTAATTCTTATGATCAATATCATAATGTAGTTTAATTTAAAAAATATAAATGTCTACACTGAATATAGCTTTCTTCCCTCATGTTTTCTATTTGATTTTCAAATGCTTAACAAGTTGTTGTTGTTTTTTTTTCAAATTAAAACAAAATCATTCAAATTGTGCACATGGCTAAAGGTTTCTGGAGATCAGCTAATATAATTCACTCATTTTACAGATGAGAAAACTGAGGCCCAGGAAAAAAAAGAAGCCAACTGCCTAATAGGAGCAGGGGCCAAAACTGGATTCAAGTCACCAACATTCTTTTCTACTACACCATGATGTTACAATGGATCCCACCTGAGTCTCTAATAGAATAGTCACAAGCCAAAACTAACCTATAGACCTAAAGTATCCTCTGTCCTTTTAGGAACACCAAAAATAATAGCCAGAATGAGAGCACAACTATATATGGATCTGCAGCACAATTAACCCATCAGAAAGTGGGTCTCCGGCATTTAGGCATTTCTATGTCAAAGACGAGTCACAGTGATCTTGAGGGAGGGGTGTGTGTGTGTGTGTATGCATATGTGTGTGTGTGTGTGTTTTGCCAGACTTCCCAGAAAAACGTGCAGTGGGCTCACTCCTTTGTCCTTCACTAAATTATTATGTTGGAGACTCCGATATGCACAAAGAAAATCAAGAGCAGCTTTCTCCTCCTCCTGGTGGATGCCAGCCTGTCTCATCCACACTGTTGGCAGCCACCTGGTGGAGCTGTAATACATCATTTTTTAAGAGACAAACACTAGGTGATTACTTGCCAGGTCTGTTACTACAAACTCCATTTCACAGCATAAAATAGTTAATCTGTAGTGCTTTTACAATGGAAGTTAGATGCCAACCCAGTTCTAGCAGCAAGCATAAACCTTTCTTTCAGTGTTAAGTGCAAGCACAAACCTCTATCCCTATTTGAGAAACTTTTTACAAAGCCATCAATTCTCCAATAACCCCCATTTACTTTCTCACATCCTTGGTCAACTTATTTTCCCTATAATCCCACATGGTAAGTTACAGAAAATAAAGATTCAAGAGCTTTGAAGGAAGCTATGTGCCAAAGCAACATATCAGTTCAGTAACCCAACATCTTCCTCTTTTTATTCAGCTTTCTACTGTTCCCTGTCTATCCTAATAACGATCCTTCCCTCAGAGAAAGTACAAATGTGGTAAGAAACCAAATGAAAGAAAAGAGGCAGCTAGCTTTCTATGGTTCAGAATCAATAAGAAGTGATACTCTTTTTAGCATGAATTAGAAGGCAAATTGAAGTTCAAGGTGAATTCCCCAAACACCACAGTATCTCTTCTCCTACACACACACACACACATTTTATATATATATGTAAAAACATGCACACAGATAACCCTTACCTTATGCCCTCACCTTCCACCTCAGTCAAAAAAGACAAATGCTTTCTAAACCAGGCATGTCGATAGTGTTGTGGATTTTTTCTGTCTCTTTCAGTAGTAGGATAATTAAGTACACTTTTAATATCAGTAGTACTAATAATGTGCACTTAACCAATCATGACATTCTTTGTGAAGCAAAGTTGTCCAGTGGTTAAATCATGTTTTCTGTGCCTTGAGGGAAGTGACAACTGCCACCTCAAATTAAGATGATCCCTCTGGAAACCAGCACTCTTCTTAAAATGCAAAGTTGGTTTTATTCTTCCTCATAAACTGAAACTGCCTTTACAGCCAGGCATCATAACCTCTCACCCCAGATATGAGTGTCTTTCATGGGATCCACTCTTCTGGAGGCCCAATGATCTTCTTCCCTTTGTGAAAGCAGTTACTAATGAGAAGGGAGAAGGGCATGGAGAATACAGACACCACAGACCTGGGGTCGGACAGGCCTGCATTTGCCATGATGGCTCTCTGCAAGGCCTTGGGCAGATTAACCTCTCTCTGTCTCATTTCCTCACCTGCAAATGGGGATGAGAACACGCCTCAAAAGGCTTAAATGAATTAAATGAAACTATGTGTAAGAAAGTACAAGCACTGGGCACAGAGTAGGCCCTTAGCAAATGTTTATTTCCTTCTTCCCAACTCACTTTTTTTCACATTTGTGACAGCACTCGTCATTAGACGTAGGTTGGAGATGCACTGAGGAGAGTTAGTAAGAAACATTACACTCAGGAAATAACCATCTCCTTTAAGCTGCTCTGGCCTTGCCCTTCTACCCCAGACCACCCCCTTAAATAAACTTGAAATTTTTCTTTTCTACTGCTAAGGCATATGCTGAGACAGAAGAGAAGGCAATTAGGAAAATTATAGGAGGCAACAGAGTGTGACGTCAGCTGAAAGGAAAAGTAGCCATTATGAAATAAAAGAACCAAGTAAAATGTGACTTGGAAAAAATACAAAACCTAGAGTTTTCATTAACCAGCAAAGCAAAAGAGATTTTTAAAAAATATATTAGATTCATACTGTTGCAACCAATTACAATTTCTTAGCCACAACTTCATGAGACTGTCATACAAGGTGGGTGCTGCTGTCAAATATTTTGTAGCAGTTGTGAAGAGGTTAGTCCCTAAATACTGAAAGTAGATTATACTGCTCCAGCAGAAAGGGCCTTTGTAGCGTGGTAGTATTCAAAGGTTAAAACTGTGCAACATTATAGTTGGGACTTTACAGACGAATGTCAGGAAACTCATATCTGAGGTTCGATGTAATTATACCCCAGACTCCTGGTGCAAGTATATGCAGTATTTGTTGCAGTCTTTATGACAGGTCAGTTGATGGTGTACTACTGACTTGCTGAGGGAAGAGGAACTGGATTGAGTTAAGGCAACACACTGCTTTAACAATAGTGCAGAGATTCTGGGTTGCTTACAACACTTAATTACTTCTCCCTGATACACCCCTTTTCTCTGCTTAAACTCAAAATTCAAATTTCCACATGCTTTTAAGCTTTTTATATCACAGCGGAAACATTTTAAAGCTGAAGCAGAGGAAATCCAACCCAGTCCTCCTCTTTTTCCTCAAGTTTACTTTCTCCCATTAGTCATCTGGAAGTGGTCACCACAGCTTCACCTTAAAATAATTGGGGGAAGTGGGGGGTGGGGGAGGGAATAGTGTCTGCTTGCCTTTAGAAGACCTTACAATGCAGTCAGAGACAAACACACACAAGAACATAAAGAAGCCATCAGGAGAGGGAGGGAGAGCAGGGAGAAGGGTTTTACAAAGATCAAACAGGAAACATCAGCCTCTAAGTTTTATGGGCTGCATGCAAAGACCACTTTGTCGATCTTAATGGCACAGCTGATGGACAATTCTTACCCATATTTTAGAGGTTTTGGACACTTCCCTGAATTCCATTACCAGTTCTAAATATACCCCTAAAGCAGTGGTTCTCTATGAGGATGTGATTCTCTCCAACCCTGCCAAGGCTACATAGGTCAACACCTGGAGACATTTTTGGTCATCACAACAGTGGGAGGCTACTAGCATCTAGTGAGTAGAGGTCAAAAATACTGCTGAACATCCATCCTACAATGCACAAGACACCCCCACAAGACAAGAAATTATCTGGCCCAAAAGGTCAACAGTGCCAAAGCTGAGGTAATCTAAAACAAAGAAACCTTGAGGAATTTACTTAGCTGTATTCGTGAAACAAAATAAAACTTCTGGAATGCAAAATTGGTTTTATTCTTTCTTGAAAAGCTGAAATTAGTCATTACGGCCAGGCATCACAATCTTCTAACCCAGATAAAAAAGATCTTCTATTTATATTTAATAAAATCTCTCTCTGATAAAGTCTATCTCAAGTGTCTTCTTTGATTATTAACTGTAAAAATTATTTGGAAATTATCCTTAGAAGCTTTGAAAATAATCTATGGATGGTAGATTTCTAGAAGAATTCATAAGCCTAAACAGGACAATTACGAGATAAAAATAATTTTCGGGCTGGACGCAGTGGCTGATAATCCCAGCACTCTGGGAGACCGAGGCGCGCAGATCACAAGGTCAGGAGTTTGAGACCAGCCTGGCCAACATAGCAAAACCCCATCTCTACGAAAAATTCAAAAATTAGCCAGGCATGGTAGTCCCAACTGCTCGGGAAGCTGAGGCAGGAGAATCACTTGAACCTAGGAGGCAGAGGTTGTGGTGAGCTGAGATTACACCGTTGCACTCCAGCCTGAGCAACAGAGTTAAGACTCCGTCTCAAAAAAAAAAAAAAATTCATATTCAAGCAGTAATTTTTCATAAACAAATCAGCATCAAGTAATAAAACCTTACAAGAAATGTCAATTTTTCATAAACAAATCAGCATCAAGTAATAAAACCTTACAAGAAATGCTCAGAATGCCAACATGTGCAGTAGATGCTAATTTACTCTTAAAAAAAAAAAGAGAGAAACATGTTTGAGATGAGATGAAATTTCCAAAACACAGTAAGTTTAATGAATAATGAACAACATTCATTCTGCAGCCCCTGCACTCAAATATTGAAAAATAAGCTTGATCCATTAGAAAATGTCAGAAACCTAACAGATCCAATGTCCTAGCATCCAAAAGGTCCCGCTAAAAGGGTAAAATCATTATGGGGCAACAGATGGTCACAAATCACGGAAAACAAAACACTAATAAATAAGGCATTACTGAAAGTAAAAACTGTTTCAAGACACCACCAGGAAAACCAAACCCAAGCCACAAAATAGAAGAAAATGTTTGCAAATTATATGTCAAAAAGGGACTTGTAAGCAGAATATGTGAAGAACTTTTTCATTAATAAGAAGACAAAAAAAAAAAATTAAAAGCGGGAAAAAAAGGGCCAGGCACAGTGGCTCACGCCTGTAATCCCAACATTCTGAGAGGCTGAAGTGGGCGGACTGCATGAGTCCAGGAATTCAAGACCAGGCTGCCCAACATGGCGAAACCCCATCTCTATCAAAAATACAAAAAATTAGCCAGGCAGGGTGGCACGCACCTGTCATGCCAGCTTCTTGAGAGGCTGAGACACAAGAATTGCTTTAACCCCAGAGGCAGAGGATGCAGTGAGCCGAGATCACACCACTGCACTCCAGCCTGGGCAAAAAAGCGAGACTCCATCTTAAAAAAAATAAAATAGTTTAAAAAAAAAGTGGGCAAAACAGATTTGAATAGACATTTCACCAAAGAAGATATTAAAATGGACTATATGCACATGAAAAGATTCTCAACTTCATGAGTTATTAAGGAAATGCAAATCACAACCACAATGAGATATTACTTCACATCCACTAGAATGGCTATAACAAAAATAGAGACAATAACAAGTATTGCCAAAGATACAGAGAAATTAGAATCCTCATTCATTGCTGACGGGAATATAAAATGCTGCAGCTACTCTGGAAGAAAACAGTTTGGTAGTTTCTTAAAATACTACATATAAATTTACCATATGACCCAGCAATTCCACTCCTAGGCATCTACCCAAGAGAAATGAAAACATGTCCACATGAAAACTTGCACAAGAATGTTCATAACAACATTATTCACAATAGCCAAAAAGTGGAAACAATCCAAATGTCCATCAGCTGATGAATGGATAAACAAAATGTGGTATATCCATACAATGGAATATGAAGTACATGCTACAATATAGATGAACTTCAAAAACATCATGCTACGTGAAAGAAGCTAGACACAAAAGACCACATATTATGATTCCATTCATATAAAATGTGCAGAAAAGGCAAATCTATGAAAACTAAAAGTACTTTAGTGGTGGTGTGGAGCTGAGGAGTGACTGCAAATAGTCACAAAGATTTTTCCAGGATGATGGAAATGTTCGACAATCAGACTGTAATGATGGTTGCACAAATCTGTAAATATATTAAAAAACAATTATACAATTAAAATAGGGAGATTTTATACTACTTAAATTATATTCCAAAAAGCTGCTAAAAAACACAGAAACTGGGAGATAAAGACCCCAATACTAACTAGGTAGGTGACTGAGACACAAAATGTTTTAGGTGCTTAGAACAGTCGATGGCACATGTGAACACATCTGGTCAATACTTGTGGAATGAAGTTAACTTGTTTAAAGTCAGATAGCTAAAAAAAAAAAAAGGACAGAATTCAGTACTCAATTCATAGATTTTTTTTTTCCACAGAAATCCTGTATAACCCCAGGAAAATTCAGACAGAATAGCTACCCTGTTACATCAAATTCAGAGTGTTGTTTACTACCAAATGATCAGACATTTTCCTGATCTTAGCAGGCTGGAGTTTGTTCCAAAAACAGCGATACTTTTTTCCACTTCTGTGTCAAACCAGCCATCAGGTCTATGGAAAATTAAACTCTAAATAGGCTTTTGTTACTGAACCTAAAATAACATAAAGCCTCTTTAATAGTTTCACAACAGGCCAGGCACGCTGGCTCACACCTGTAACCCCAGCACTTTGGGAGGCCAAGGTGAGCAGATTAACTGACTTTAGGAGTTCAAGACCAGCCTGGGCAACACGGCAAAACCCTTTCTCTACAAATAATACAAATATTAGCCAGGTACAGTGCCATGCGCCTGTAGTCCCAGCTACTTGGGGTGGGGAGGGGGCTGAGGCAGGAGAAACACTTGAGCCCGGGAGTTGGAGGCTGCACTGAGCCGAGATCACGCCACTGCACTCCAGCCTGGGCAACAGAGCGAGACCCTGTCTGTCTCAAAAAAAAAAAAAAAAAACCGAAAAAACAGTTTCACAACTCTCCTGGTCTAGCTCAACCTATGTCAATATTGTTTCCTGAATAAGTAGTTATTAGAGATATATTTGTGGTATCTGTGTGTACTGGCTCCAACATAAATACAATGTCCAAATTACCAATCCTGCCAGACAAATTTAAAATAATTTTCATACCTTAACCTTAAAAAATGATTTTATATCAGATTGCATTATTTGTTAAGTGTCATTATTTGCTGAGGAATTATTGGGACATATTCCATGAGGTAAAAGCTAGCAAGCTGTTTAAACCAAATGACCACCACATACTTTCTGGAGTTTTTAACCTTTTGCCATACAAAAACAAAGCAGTTAAGACAGTCCAGAAATAAAGGTCAGATTCTCAACATGCTCAGAACCCTCCAGGATGATACAATATTCTCCGCATCATAAGTGGTTTTGTACAATTTGGGCTGATGCGTAATACCATTCCACTGGTATTTCTCCTACTCTCCACCAGCCCCTTATTTATGGGTATGCCATTTAATGAAAGGATACCTTATAATCCTTTCACTCATCAAGAATATCCAAAAGACTAGTCTAAAACCTCACATGAAAAGTCAAATTCTCTACTCCACAAGTAAGGAACAAACTGCACACCAATAGAGGCATTTTCATTTATTATTTAACTTATCACACTTCATCTACTAAGGTTCCAACTACCGTCAAAGAATAAAATCATTGTAAACTTATTTTGAGAGCCATAAAAGTTTTCATTTTAATAGTAAAATTGTCTACTGCAATTCCTCCTACTTCTACCTGCACTTTGGATACAGTCTAGTTGCTAAGAAGTTAACCATATTTTCATGTTTAGAATTAAATCTTGGCTCCCCAGCTTTTAGGAACTGAACAACCTTGGGAAACCACGGCTTTACTGAGCTTTAATTTCGCATACATACATACATACATACTGAAACGTAACGTGGACATTTTTTTAAGTCCCTTTGGGTCTGGAGAAAATATGAACATTTAAGCTTATCTTCCCCCTCAGATTGATGACAATCTCCCTCTTTTAATAAACATAAAAATCAGTCCTCCTTTTAGTGTTGGTTGAAAAAATATAAATATATTAAGTATCATAGCTAAAAACATTCAGTTCCCTCACCCCCATCATCAGTTGAAATCACTGCCCTCATCTGACCATCTACTGAATCACTCTGTGATGACAACTCTAGACCCTTGTGGTACATCTTGCTGGCCCAATCTTCCATTCTTTGAAGAAATTAAAGACTTAGAAATATACAATCAAAGGCAGAGTCCTCTTACGACAACAAAATAAGTAACTTTGCTTAAGCAAAAATTACTTATTCCCAGAGTAAACCAAAGGGTTCACTCAGACTATCTCAAGAAGCTACAGAAAAATGCACATTGGAAGACTCAAGCCTTTATCACCATTCTGTTCCTAGACAACGGTGTCAAAGCAGCACAAGCCTCTACCTTTGAAATTACAATGTTCTCTTTAGTAAATTACTTCAAGATACTTTTGCAAGTATAGGAGGAGTTTGACAGACCTAGAAACAAACTACCAACCTTGCAGACCAATGCATGTTTTCCAAAGAAGCAATGTCATGAATATGGCTGGCTTTCTGTGTAATTCTCCAAAGACTAGTTTACTAATTAAATAATTGAGCTTTCTGGTTCTGGAGTTTCAGAAACCTAAGGATCAGAGAGTTGTTTCTGTGGGTAAATGCATCTGAATTTCAAACACAAAAGGTTAGATTTTCTACTCCACAAGTTATCCACTGCAACCTTAAAACAAGGCTTTATTCCTAAGTTTGCAAAAAAATAAAACACAAAGAAAAAAAATCAAGTTAAGAAGCATTACATAATCTTGCATAAAAATAACATAACAACACAGAATTTTTTTTTTGTTTTTTTTGAGAAAGGGTCTCACTGTCACCCAGGCTGGACTGCAGTGGCGTGATCTCAGCTTACTACAACCTCCACCTCCCGGGATCAAGCAATTCTCCTGCTTCAGCCTCCTGAGTAGCTGGGATTACAGGCACCCACCACCATACCCGGCTAATTTTTGTATTTTTAGTAGAGATGGGGTTTCAACATGTTGGCCAGGCTGCTCTGGAATTCCTAACCTCAGGTGATCCACCCTCCTCAGCTTCTCAAAGTGCTGGGATTACAGGCGTGAGCCAACACCTGACCAATAACACGGAATTTTACATCTAGAAGAGATGTTATGCTAGAGATGATCTCAAACAACCCTTTATTTTTAATGTGAATCCTGTACAGAATCACGAATACATGTCTGAGTTCAACCAACTGAGAAAATAAAAATCCAGACATTGTTAGACTACCTATCAGGTATACATAATTTTTTTTTTTTTTTTTTTTTTTTTTGAGACAGAGTCTCACTGTGTCGTGCAGGCTGGAGTGCACTGGTGCAATCTTGGCTCACTGCAACCTCCTCCTCCCGGGTTCAAACAATTCCCTGCCTCAGCCTTCAGAGTAGCTGGGATTACAGGCACGCACTACCATGCCCAGCTAATTTTTTTTGTTTTTTTGTAAAGATGGGGTTTCACCATCTTGGCCAGGCTGGTCTTGCACTCTTGACCTCATGATCCACCCGTCCACCCATCTCAGCCTCCCAAAGTGCTAGGATTACAGGTGTGAGACTTTTTGTTTTTTTAGACAGTCTTACTCTGTTACTAAGCTGGAGTGCAGTGGTGCGATCTCGGCTCACTGCAGCCTCCACCTCCCAAGTTCAAGCAATTCCCCTGCCTCAGCCTCCTGAGTAGCTGGGACTACAGGCGTGTGGCAGCATGCCCGGCTAATTTTTTGAATTTTAATAGAGATGGGGTTTTACCATGTTGGCCAGGATAGTCTCGATCTCCTGATCTTGTGATCCACCTTCCTCGGCCTCCCAAATTGCCAGGATTACAGACATGAGCCACTGTGCCCAGTCATAACGTTCTTTTTAATATATATTTAATATAATACACATATTGAATAATGCTCCATTTAATACAGGTCCTCTGGGCAACAGAGGATCTATAAAGCAACAATTTTTTTCCCCCTCCATTCAGAATTAAGACTTCAATCATCCTAAATGGCAACATGAGCATATTTTAAAACCGTTTAGAGGTTATCTTCTCTATCATTGCTTATACCAATGCCACCATCTTAAATTTAAATATTTCTGACTGCTAAGGAATCTCAACACATTATAGTCACACATTCCCATGCATACAAATCCTGAATTTGAACACATCCCCAGTACTTGGGCAAGTCATTTAGTATTCCCAAAGCAGTTTCTTCATCTGTAAAATGGACATAGCCTACCTTCACAGGGATACAAAGACTGAACTCAATGATGTGAAAACATGCTTGAGAAGAGTACTGATACATATACATGCTTGTTATGATTGCAAGAGCTCCAAATTCCTACATTTCACTAAAACAAAGAATTTTGTTCCAGATGTTCGGATGTAGAAACTGGACTACAGTTGCTGAGTTGGCATTACATACTTTAAAACCAAACAAGTTTCCAGGGACTTTTCTATCTAAAGTTTCTTCTAGGGAGGTAGAATAAGACGTTAAAACTTAGGTATCTTCATTTTAACATTTTCACAGGTGGAACATACACTTTCTTTTCTTTCTTTCTCTTTTTCTTGAGACTTTGAGCCAGGGTCTCACTGTCACCCATGCTGGTGTGCAGTGGCATGATCTTGGCTCACTGCAACCTCTGCCTGCTGTGTTTAAGAGATGCTTCTGCCGCAGCCACCTGAGTAGCTGGGATTATAGGCATGCGTGACGATGCCCAACTAATTTTTAAATTTTTAGTAGAGATGGGGTTTCTCCATGTTGGCCAGGCTGGTCTCGAACTCCTGACCTCAAGTGATTCGCCCACCTAGGCTTCCCAAAGCGCTGGGATTAGAGACTGCGCCTGGCCGGTGGAGGATACACTTTCTACATTCCTCTCAAGGGCGGGAATAGTATCTTAGCCATTATTTTAGCTGCAGTAACTGAACAGAGACTGTCTAATAAATATTCATCAGAATATACTTTTCCAGAATAAAGTAAAACTTTTGTAAAATATATGTGAGGTGGAAAGAGCTCTGGTAGTGGAGTAGACTTTTGCTCTCATGCCATGTATTACCTTATAAGTTCCTCAAGCATCCTGAGGCTTCATTTCCCTTTAAAAAATCTACCCTGTCAGTAATGCCCCTTTTATCTGATGTCAGACATCCACCCAGAATACTGCAAATAAGGCCTTTGACTAACAAAAAGAAAATGATTCTAATGAAGTCCATGCATGCACTTTACGCATAGTAGAGGCCTACTGATTCTTAAGTGTGTGTATTTTGAGACAGGGTCATGCTCTGTCACCTAGGCTGGAGGGCAGTGGCGCAATCACAACTCACTGCAGCCTCGATCTTCCAGGCTCAACCAATCCTCCTACCTTAGCCTCCCGAGGAGCTAGGACAACAGGCACAAACCACCACGCCTGGCTAATTTATTAACATTTTTATTTTGTAGAGACTGGGTCTCCCAGGCTGGTCTTGAACTCCTGGGCTCACGTGATCCTCCTGCCTTGGCCTCCCAAAGTGCTGGAATTACAAGCATGGGACCCTGTGCTTGGACTGTTTTAAGAATGTTACTAATAAACTGTTACTTGGTTATATTTCCCACTGGTGGTTAAAAGCACTAAGATAAGATAGAGCAGATGTCCAAGGAAAGAGAAACTGGAGACCCCTAAAGGTTTCTCCTGCTGATACATGAAGTAGAACCAAACCTTTCCAAAAAGGTAGATCCGATTCAATCCAAAAAACACTTGACAAAATATTATGCGGACTCCATCTCTTATTTCAAAATTACAGTCAACCTGTGATTAATTTAATCCTATCTTTAATTACAGTCAAAGATTGAATGCTCAGCAAATACTTCATTTTAATGCTATCCACTGCTATCCCACTCATAACACTGGAAGAAATAAGCCCTCTTTCATGGTTCACTTTTCCTTATTCGAATAATCTGCTCACTAACTGTTCTTCCTTTATTTTTTACTACATGACAGTAATGAGTTGCAATGGAAAGGTCATCCGATTTTAACCCAAATTGGAATTATCTAAGAGCATTTTACATACAGAGATAAAATGGATTATTTTACAGAATTCATTTTACCCCCAATAATGCTAATACGCTTTACAGAAGGACAATGTTACTATTTGCTAACTACAGGTAATCAGCTACTTCAAGGTAGCGACCATGTTTGCTGATTATAATCATTAAAGCACACAACAGAACACCTAGCCATCAGAATAATTAACATTCCTGAGATTGGGCCTGGCTTGGTGGCTCATGCCTGTAATCCCAGCACTTTGGGAAGCCAAGGCAGGTGACCACGAGGTCAGGAGTTCGAGACTAGCCTGGCCAATATGGTGAAATCCCCATCTCTACTAAAAATACAAAAATAAGCCAGGTGTGGTGGCAGGCACATGTAATCCCAGCTACTCGGGAGGCTGAGGCACAAGAATAGCTTGAACCAGGGAGGTGGAGGTGAGCCAAGACCCTGCTATTGCACTCCAGCCCGGGCAACACAGCAAGACAATGTCTCAAAAAAAAAAATTTTCTAACATTATCTTGAAAAAGACTCGCATGTATTGCTAATAGGAGTCCAAATGCAAATGCATGTAAGTCTTGGAAAGTTATTTACATTTTTAAGAATCTTGAGCAAACATGGTTTATGCACTAGATGGATATATGTGAGAAACTAATTCTTCATAAATCTCAGGATAAGAATTGTATATTTAAAAAATCAAAAACAAAACAAAAATAATTGTGTATCAAATGTGATTACAATTTCTTTTTAAGAAACTGCATTGGAAACAAAGGCTGGAAAGAAATGTTAGCAGTATTTGTAGTTGGGTAAGGAGACTATGGCTGTTTTCTTTTCTCTGTATGCTAAATTTTAAGTATGCACTAGTTTTACAATGAAACAAAGATGAAGGAAGAAAAGGGAGGGAGGGAAGGGGAAGGAGCACTGCTTAAAGGTAAGAAAATAGCCTATTTAGACCAGCTGATTACCACTTAGTGAAAAGCTATAATTAAGCTTTTACCCTAGCAAGGAGCTAAGTGATCACAAATGATAACGAAGTCATATATTTGCACTGAAAGGATATCTTACCTAATTCTGTCATTTGACAGGTGTAGCAAAGAAATTATAATTGTACAATGCTTTACAGCTTACAAAGTGCATTCAAAATGTCACATCATCTGTCCTTCAAATATTCCTGAAATTGGCTCATATGCCCCATTTTAAGGTTCAGGTAATTGAAGATTATGGAGATAGTAATATGCCTTAATAATAATGTCTATCGCTTATCAAATGTTTACTATGTGCCAGACCTTGGGTTAAGTACAATCTTGTGAAAATTAGTCCTATGTTATAGACAAAAAGTGAAGGGGCCGGGCGCGGTGCTCATGCCTGGAATCCCAGCACTTGGGAGGCCAAGGCAGGCAGATCACTTGAGCCCAGGAGTTGTAGATCAGCCTGGGCAACGTGGCCAAATCCCGTATCACGGGGAGAGGGGGCGGGCAATTAGCCGGGAGTGGTGGCACCCGCCTGTAGTCCCAGCTACTTGGGAGGTTGAGGTGGAAGGATGCCTTGAGCCCAGGAGGCAGAGGTTGTAGTGAGCCGAAATAACGCCACTGCACTCCAGCCTGGGCAGCAGACTGAGACTCTGTGTTTAAAAAAAATAAATAAATAAATAAATAAATAAAAAAGAGTAAACAAAAAGAGAAAGTGAAGAGTAGCTAGGCAGGCACAGTGGCTCACGCCTGTAATCTCAGCACTTTGGAAGCCCAAGACGGGAGGATCGCTTGAAACCAGGAGTTGGAGACCAGCCTGAGCAACATAGCGAGACCTTGGCTCTACCAAAAAAAAAAAAAAAAAAAAAAATTAGCCAAGCTTCGTAGTGTGAGCCTGTAGTCCCAGCTACTTGGGAGGCTGAAGCAGGAAGATCACTTGAGCCCAGGAGTTCGAGGCTGAAGTGAGCTATGATTGCATCACTGCACTCCAGCTTGGGCGACAGAGCAAGATCCTGTCTCTTAAGAAAAAAGAAAGAAAAAAAGAAAGGCAGAGAGGTTAGGTAACTCGTTCAAGATCATACAGCTAAGTCACTGCTCTGATTCTAAGCCTTAAAACAGAAGTCTTGAGTTACATATAATTCAACTTCACAGAGCCCTTTAGCGGTATTGGCTTATGATCCAGTCCCATGTTCTCTCTTCAGAGGGTTACTAAGTCCGACAACCGTTATGAGGGTCTATAAGCAAAGGCACTAGGCCCAATCATACCCAAAAACTCATGTTGGCAGAGAGCCCACGCCTCAGAAGAAAGGCGTGAATAACTAGAGTGGATGGGACAAAGTTAACAAGTCTTATAACGTACACATTAAGATGTAGCCAAGAATTCGGAGGAAACACTCTCTACTGGAGCACCAAGGATAGCAACAAACATCACGATATCAACAATTCCAGCACCTTACACTCCTGTAACCTAGCGCAATTTCCAGAGAGCCTTCAGGTTCATCTCAACGGATCCTCGCAAAAACCTCTGGGCTGGGCTGGGCTGGGCAGAGCGGGGAATCAGTCTCACTTTAAACAAGCCGAAAGGAACGCGGAAGAGGGCCGGGTGGGCAGAAAAGCACGAGTTTAAGAGCTAAGGGCAGCCACCTGGGGAGACTGGGCGCCTAGAGCGAGCGGAGGAAGAGAACAGGGGCCGCGGCGGTGACAGGCCCACAGAGGCCGTGGTGGTGGGGCCGTCGTCCGCCGAGGCTCAGGGGCCTTGGAGGTCGGCCCAGGCGCCTATCTACTCACGTTGGACCAGCCGGTCCCCAGAGAAGGTGGAGGAGCAGCTAGTGACCAACGCACAGGGTACGCCCGCAGCCATTGCTGCCTTCGCGAGCCGGTTCCTTCAGGCAGCCGCTTCCGCCTTGGGCTGCACCACGGCCGCCGGCGAGGGGGAGACACGCCGGAGAGGGCGTTCTCGGTATGACTAGGCTGGCCTGACCCCGCCCCCACCCCCCCTTCCGCTCCCAGCGTGGAACAGGCCAGGCCGCGCGTGGTGTTGCCATGGGGATCAGAGCCCGGGGCTGAAGGTTTCCGCGCTTGGAGACCGCGCTTCCTTGGAGGTGGCAGTTCCCCCTGCCCTAGCCATGGCTCAGAACACTGAAAACCAGGACCCTGTCGGATCCATCTTAATCCAGGTGGGAAACGGGCCTTCCCTGGCTCTGCCCAGCCGCGCCACTTCCAAGCGAGGCCCGGCGCGTCGATTTGCCGGCGCCTACCCATTTGGGGCGCCGTCTCTAGAGTGCCTCCAATACGCGAGAGCCTCCAAAAAATGCCCACCCTGACCTTCCCCCATGGCCCAGCACACTCCTGGTGACTTACCCTGGAGGTTACGCCCCAGAAGCACGACATTCTGCCTCTGGGAAAACTCTAAAACCGTTCACCCGGAACTTTTACTTCAGAAAAATTCACCTCACGCTGAGGCACCTTTTTTTTTGGAGACGGAGTTTCGCTCTTGTTGCCCAGGCTGGAGTGCAACGGCGCGATCTCGGCTCACTGCACCCTCCGCCTCCCAGGTTCAAGCAATTCTCCTGCCTCAGCCTCCGGAGGTATTGGGATTACAGGCGCCTGCTACCACACCCAGCTAATTTTTGTATTTTTAATAGAGACAGGGTTTCACTATGTTGGTCAGGCTAGTCTTGAGCTGACCTCGTGATCCACCCCCCTCGGCCTCCCAAAATGCTGGGAGAGGCACCATTTTTAAACGTTATATTCTGAAAAATTTGAACTCATGATGTCAGGAGTGGAGGAGAGACAAATCGGACACTCTAGGAGGTGAAAATAAATTTGGAGACAAATTGAAATATGTGAATTGCTTTTCTTAAACATTCCAACTGTTTGGATTTAAATGTTCCTTGAGAACGCACATACAGAAAAATTAAGATAACTTGGAATGAAAAATGTGACATTTAAAAAGACTTTTTTTTTTTTTTGGAGACAATTTCACTCTGTCGCCCAGGCTGGAGTGATTTCGGCTCACTGCAACCTCCACCTCCCAGGTTCAAGCGATTCTTCTGCCTCAGCCTCCCGAGTAGCTGGGACTACAGGCGCGCAGCACCACGCCCAGCTAAATTTTGTGTTTTTTTAGTAGAGACAGGGTTTCACAATCTTGACCAGGCTGGTCTCGAACTCCTGACCTCGTGATGCACCCTCTTTAGCCTCCCAAAGTGCTAGGATTACAGGTGTGAGCTACTGCACCCAGCTGAAAGAGCTTTTTAATTTGAGAGGGAAAATGTCAAGAAAGTCTTGGCTTGTCCAATACTGCTCAACAGTTGCACGGACGTGTTTCTGAAATGGTTATAGCATTTTGTTTTCACATTTACGTGAGGTAGCTTTAAGATATTTCCACATATATCGTTAGTTTTAACTATCACATATATAATAGCTGCATTTGACTAAGTTGTTGAGAAATGTTTATGAATATTAATATTGAGAAATATTAAGTTTATGAATATTGATGAATGCTGATTGTGTGATAGAGTACATTGTTTGCTAGGAAGAATGATGGCAAGGAAAACCTAGCCACCCCCACCCCAAGTAGAAAACTACTTGGGGCATTCCAGAGTGGCAGGACAATATATAAATGTCATACACCTGTTAAAACAATTCTTTAAGCTATCTGACCCTGCCCCCATGGCTCCCTTGTGGAGAATACTTTTTAGAATATGTTCTTTGTTTGTGATCAGTGGTAAGCGGGCATCAGCTGACTACTTGGTGTGTTTTGTGTTATGAGAAAATACTGAACACCTGCTTTTAATAATGATAACCTGTTCAGAGAGACTAAATGCACGGGTCAGCGTTTACTCGAGGCCTTCTGCCTGGAATGCTGTCAGCCCCTGAGGGTCTCAGTTCAGAAGGCTGCTGGCCCCCGGGATACACCCACTTTGCTGTTCTATCTGGGTGTCTGCCTCTCACTTCCTTCAGCGCCACCTGGGTGGGGGTCTCTGCGGCTGAGCTAGTACTCAGTACTAAGTCTTGAAGTTATTGGCCTAAGGTCACTCTATCAGAACTGTCAGTACGTCTGAAGTGGATCTTGCTCTTCTAACGAATCTAATTTTTCTGTCAGATTTTTGATCTCTTACCTCCCATCTAGGAGAGACTTCCCCTAAATCCACCTTCTCCTAAATACAAGTCCCTGAACTCACCAATTTCATAGACTTCCCTATTAAGAATCATACCTAAATCTTTCCTGATCTTTTATCACCATCACCTGGCAAGGAGTTTAGCCAAACTGCAAAGTCTGAGGAACAGTCCCCACAAGACTTCCCTAACTTCAACACTATCTGCAAGTTCCAGGGTCCCCAGAACCACCTCACTTCAGACCAGCTGCATACAAGTTTAGGGGCCCCACCACCACCCTCACATTCAATGATTCACTAGAACTATTCGTAGAACTCAGGAAAGTGCTGTGCTCACACTTCCAGTTTTATTATAGTAGAAGGATACAAATTAGCCAAGGGAAGAGATGCATAGCATGGGGTCCAGGAGGAGTCCAAACACAGAGCTTTTGGTCGTCTTACCCCTGTGGTGTCATGGACGTCCTTACCTGCATTACTTCCTCCCAGCCACAATATGTGGCAATATACATAGAATATTGCAACTTTATATGAGGCTTTGGTGTCTCGAGTTTTTACTGGAGCTCAATCTCGCATTGCCCTCGTGGCTGACTGTTGATCTCCAGCCCTTCCTGGATACTTTTAGTCTCCCACTGCTCCAGAAGTTTGAACTGATACAGCATGGATCAAAACACCCATTATAAATCATGTTGTTGGACTGTCTGGTGGCCAAAGCCCACAAAGACACGTCTATCGGGCAGAACATCCCGGGGCCTAGAGATCATTGCCCAGTAGCCAAGGGTGAAGACTGGACCTCTCTTTCGGTAAGGTTAATTCTTTGCTGCATGTATCCCCTCTTTTGATAGATTCCAAATAATTAGGACAATAGTAGAGACTGCTACCTAGGATACATTATAGTAATAGACAACTGTTGACACTGAATTGTGAAATGGGTCAGAAGAGCTAATAGTCATACCCGTGTTGATCTGCACCCCTACTTGTTTAAAAGGATTGCTGTGGACATATTAAGTAAAGGGCTGTATAGAGGAAGAGAGCCTACGTGTTAACCGGATTATTAAGGCTGATTTCTGTATAGTATAAAATTCTATTTTCTGTATAGTATAAAATTCTATTTTCTACATGTAGAATATGTATAGTGAGGAAATTTGGAAGACTTTCCCTACTTTCCCAGTGAATCCTGAGAATTTGTGAGTATGGAGAACCACCCAAATATGCCAACATGGATTCTACTTCTACTTGAGGCTATGATTTATTTCCCTCTGACAGGCTACCAATAATTAGTATGTCTAGTGGAAAGCACTTGATGGGAAGTCAGAATGCTGAAATCTGACCATGCCTTTGACATTCTCACAAGTAGTGACTTTGAGCTAGTTACTTCACCTCTCTGGACCTCACTTTCTTCTTTCATAGGACATATAGTTTGGATTAGATCCACTTCTGACTCCAAATTATCCCAATTTCCCCAAAGCTACATAATTTAATGTAAAAGTAGACTTCCTTTGTTGTTAGCCTAGGCAATCAAATTGTTTCTGGCAAGTCAGTGAGTGAGTGTGTGTGTGTGTGTGTGCGTGTGTGTGCAATAGACTGTAAAGCAGAGGTACTTTATACTTGCATCACCCTAATATGGTCAGTTAGGTGTGTGTTTCAATCAGATATATGAAACAGCTTTTTAGACCAGTGGTTCTCAAAGGTGTTGTAGGTATTATTTTTTAGCCCCAGTTTACAGAAGACACTCAAGTACAAAGAAGTAAAGCATCTTGCACATTGTAATACATCCAGTATGTATTGATCCTTAAATAGGCTATGGCATGTTTATCTTGCAGAAGTGTGGTAGTGACTCTGGGATGTTTCCAATAATGCTTTGTAACTCTTAGAAGCTTTGTTTTTATGCTTCATTAAAATGTGGTGTCTTCTTAATATATCTTTATAAATCCTTGCTTGACTCAAATATTAAACAAGTTTGTGTAACAAGTATTACCTGATCTTATGATTCAAAATTAGCATTTTAGTTAAAATCCAACAATTGTGTGTTAACACAAAAATCCAGCAATTGTGTGTTCACGCTGATCTTGGAAATAGGGGAGCTCAATTGACAGTTTGCTATTTTCATTGTCTTTCTTATCGACCGCTCTGATTTGTCAGGTGCATACAATATAAAAAAAAAAATGAATGAAGTTAGCCAGGTGCGGTAAGGCCAAGGTGGTCAAATCACTTGAGGTCAGGAATTCAATACCAGCCTGGTCGACATGGCAAAACCCCATCTCTAGTAAAAAATATAAAAATTAGCCAGGCATGGTGGCAGGCCCCTGTAATCCCAGCTACTCGGGAGGCTGAGGCAGGGACACTTACTTGAACCCAGGAGGCGGAGGTTACAGTAAGCCAAGATTGCACCACTGCACTCCAGCGTGGGCAACACAGTGAGACTCCGTGTCAAAAAAAAAAAAAAATGAATGAAGTTAAAGATAATTCAGGTGATAATTCATTTTATATTGGTTTTGACAATATAGAGTCTGGTTTTGTGGCTCTTGTAAATTCTAGAGCAAATCTTTGCTGCATTAAATCTTTCAAGGACTTCTCATTAAGTAGCTCTGTCCCCAAATTGTCAAAATAATAATCTTTCTCCAAGTAGAAAATTTATGGAAAGAATGGTGTTTGATGATCACAGATATGATGGATGACATGTAAAATTTCAATATGGTAGATTGGATCTGTTTGAAGAAAGAACAGAGATTTAGAACTCAGTATCTTTTTCTACCCAAGTCTAGTGTAACTTTTTCTGTAGTACTTGTCTCTATTGCAATTATACAAACAGATGGGTGGTTGTTAAGAGGGGAGGAGAAAATATCTAGCAAGAAAAGGAAAAACTCTTGAGAAAGATTAGGGAGCAAGTCAATTTAATTAACAGTTAAGGAGTATCAGCTATAGTGTGAGGAGATTCACTATGTTTTACAATTCAGAAGAAGAGAATTAACATTTGCTCAGTACCTCTCTATGTGCTTAGCGCTGTATAAAGTACTTATATTTTTACTCATTTTATTCTTACCACTATTCAGAGTTAGCTATTATTATTCCCATTTTACAGATGAGAACACTAAGCCTCTAAGAGGCTAAGTAACTTTCCCAAGTTCAGTTTAGTAAAGAAGGAAGCAGGATTCCAGGTCATATCTGTCAGCATCAAAGCCTATATTGATTCATTTTCATTCAACAATTTTAGGGTAATTCTTTTTTATTCTGGACAAAGAAATTAGAAATTCAGAAAATGTGGATATATGTGGAAATCATGTGACTAATAAGTGATAAAGCTAGGAATTATGTTCACCTGCCTTTTATTGAGTTCTTGCTGTGTACCAAGCCTATTACATACTATCTTAAAGTTTTATCTTAAATCTATTTCTAATAGATTTAAGAAGGAAAAACAAATAATATGAATGCATCATTTTTCACAATCTGAGAGACAGCTCTATGAAGAAGTATCTTTGTCCACACAAGGCAGGTGGAAAAAAAAAAAAAAACCTTTGGTACAGTTTTCACTCCCTCTAGTAGTTGATAATTACAGAAAGATGCATGGAGCTACAGATACTAGAAGCGGGAAAGTCAGTACATTCAAAGTAGGAACCAAAAAATGCAGGCCTAGAAAGGGCCTTGCCCTTAAACTGCCTCTCTGTACTTTCCAAATGTCTTCAGACAATAGATGGCAAGTCAGCTTGCAGCAGTAATTTGGACAAAACAATAGAAAGAAGTACATCTTCATCCTTAGTGCTTACAAGCAAGCAGTCGGTGTGTTCAAATTTCAGTCTATGAGTTCTGAAGGCCTTACATGACAATTTGTGCAGAGTACAAATGACCAGATGTGTCAGCCAGACTGTGATGCCCATCAGTGAAAAGATGTAAATTCTTTTGAATACTTGGCTCCATGGGAACATTTGAGACTAATCGCTAACACAGGCTGGATCTGTATTGAGTCCAGTTATACTAACAAAGAAAAAGTAACTTCTTCAGAATGCCTTTAGCAACCCAGTTTGCAGATTGTTATTGGTGTGACTATTGCTGAAACAGGTGTTGGGTTCATAAATTTGCATGACAAAATGTTTTTCTCGTGGCAGCAGCCCATAAAATAATTGGTGCCATCTGTATTTATCTGAAGTTTGGTCTCTAATATGAATGCAGAGAATCCTGTGCTTTCTAATTTCATAGTGCCCATTTTATTCTAAGGGTGCCTGATGTTGGAGAGATGTTCATCATTTCCAAGGAAAATACAAATTGAAGGAAAAATGTTTAATAACATATGTTCCTTTTTCTTCAGGGATTATTTTCATTTCTCACTACATAAACCAAAATCAAGGTCACACCTACCGGACTACTTCTTCAGAGCAGTAAGTGGGGAAGACCCAGCCTAGGATGGAAAACCAACAGGCACTGACAACGCATTTACAATACTTTTTGAAAGACATTGGTTCTGCTACAACTTCTTTGCTGGAAGTTTGTTTTCTTTCCTCTTAACCAATTTGTAGAAATTGGAATTTGGCACAAACCTCTTATCATCTCTGACTCAACTCTTTTACCAATTAATAAAGCAGAAACCGGGCTGGGTGCGATGGCTCATGCCTGTAATCCCTAGCATTTTGGGAGGCCGAGGTGGATGGATTGCCTGAGCTCGGGAGTTCGCAACCAGCCTAGGCAACACAGTGAAACCCTGTCTCTGCTAAAATACAAAAAAATTAGCCGGGCGTGGCAGTGTGTGCCTGTAATCGTAGCTAATTGGGAGGCTGAGGCAGGAGAATTGCTTGAACCCAGGAGGTGGAGGTTGCAGTGAGCTGAAATCCCGCCACTGCATTCCAACCTGGGCAACAGAGCGAGACTTCATCTCAAAAAAAAAAAAAAAAAGAAAGTAGAAACCATTTGAGTTGCAATTTTATCTCAAATCTATTTCTAATGGGAGAAGGAAAAACAGAAATAATATGAAAGCATCGTTTTTCATAATCTGAGAGACAATCACGGAGCATTCTCAATAAAGAATGTCTTAGAAGCATAAAGGTGGTCCTTTTCAATGAATACCATAAAATTAGCTTTATGGCTCTACCAATTCAAATATATTACAAACCTAAATATCTGCTATAGATGGACTATGGATTCTTTCAATATTTTTCATTTTTTATACCTATAGGTCCATGAAGACCTTTATCAGTTAAAGGAGAAATTAACAAAATTCTCACTTGAGGAAAAAGGAGAGACTCTAGACATACAGAGTCTTGAAACAGCAATCAAAAGGACTGAAATGGGGTTAAGAGTAAGTAGAGCTTGAGATATTAAATAAAATACTAGTAGGAGACAAAGCATCCTCTAGAAGAAAAGAATTGTGATTCTCATAGGACCCTGCGTAATTCTGTACAAAGCTAAATTTAGGACGGTCCTCAGTATTCTTATTTTGTTATTTGTTCTCACCATAATTATTAACTGATTGATTTATATTGTCATATTTGATAAAGAATTTAAGTAGGTTAAATGTAAGATTATACAGTGACAACTCCTAAAATGTGGTTTTATAAAAATAACTTGGAGTATGAAAAATAATTACTGTCACTTGATCTTAGCCAAAAGGCCAAGAAGTGATGAAAAATAATTACTGTCAATCCAACAATATGCCTGATTAATATATTGCAGATTTTCTGGGATATACTGAGATTTTAAAAGATAAGAGTTGGCTGGGCACAGTGGCACACGCCTGTAATCACAGCACTTTGGGAGGACAAGGCAAGCAGATCACTTGATTCCAGGAGTTTGAGATCATCCTGGGAATAGCGAAACCCTGTCGCTACAAAAAATTTTTTTTTTAAATTACCCAGGCACATGCCTGTAGTCCCAGCTACCCAAGAGGCTGAGGTGGGAGGATTGCTTGAGCCCAGAAAGTTGAGGCTGCAGTGAGCCTTGATTGCCCCCCTGCATTTTAGCCTGGGCTACAGAGTAAGACCCTGTCTCAAAAAAAAAAAAAGTAAATAAAAAATAAGAGTGGACTTTTTCCTAATAGCCTAAATATTTTGAGCTATTTATTTTTATAATGTTATAATCAAGTGGGTAAAACCAAAGAAATATACCAATATTGGACCAGAGAAATAAAGTAGATAGGAACTTCATCATTACACACAGATCTAAGGTCAGGGGAAAATCCAGTCTTCAGACCAGGATAAAGCAAGCTAATGGGTTATAAAACAAGCTAGTGGGTTCCATCCGCCAAATAAGGCCCATCTCCATCTTCTAGACCTCTTATTTTCAGTGTCTTTGCTCTTGATTCAGACTTTGCTATGCCGCTTCATCTCTCAGCTCCCAAGGCTGTGAGAAATGTGGTGTATTTTGTAGCACGTCATTGTCATATTACCTTATGGTGAGAGGGCTGGACCCAGATGGAGTTTTTGGATTGGCCCATTTAAATAATGTTACCTGAAGACCAAATGCCTTCTTTGGATTCTTGCTTGAAGTCCCTGTAAGAGAAAGACATTACTCCATGTCTGTATTGCCTGGTAGATTTACCTGGCTAAAACTTTACTGATTATTGTGTGCAATTTTATTTGTAAAGAATGCCATAGAAGCTGGGCAATATAAGGAGACCCTGTCTCTCAAAAAATAAATTAGCCAGGCATGGTGGTGTATGTCTGTGGTCCCAGCTGCTCAGGAGGCTGAGGTGGGAGGATTGCTTGAGCCCAGGAGGTCGAGGCTGCAGTGAGGTATTATCATACTACTGCCCTCTAGCCTGGGCAACAGAGCAAGACCCTGTCAAAAAAAAAAAAAAAAAAGTGTGCCACAGGTCACTCAAGCTTTGAGTCTCAGTTGTTTATTCTGCTTTTTGGGGTGGTTGAGGTAATTTGGCCTTGAGATGCCTAATAATACATTAGGCATATAATAATACATAGCATCTTGTGGCTTTGGCTTAATTACAGGATTCAGAGTGTTAACCTAATGAAATGAAATAAATTAGCTGAGTATCTTAAGTCCACAATAATTGCTTAAATTTTGACATTTCTGTAACAGATTCACATTGAGAAGTATTTAAATGTTGTAAACCAGAATATATTAACGACTTCTGTTAATGATGAGAGCTTCTATACTCCCCAGGCTTCCAAATGGTAAGTAGAATGGCCATTTAGAGCCCAAAGTAAATAAAATTGAGAAATAACTTTTCTTACTCAAGTGAGATGACTATAAATACAGGCAAAATTTTCTTGGCTTTGTTCACATCCTTTCTATTAATTTCAGCAGAGATTTTGCATAAGAAGTTAGTGGTAGATCAAGTACAGTGAACATTGTTGAGGTGGGGGATACATTAAAACCAAAACTTCACCACTGGCAGTATATACATGGAACAGAATTGCACTTATACCCCTGAATTTTATGCAAATTTAAAAAAATAAGTTAATGGTGGAATTTGGGCTTTAATGAAGTGTATTATAGATTATTTTTATTGAGTTCTAATGCTTGACACTATAATAATTATTTCAGTGTCGTAGGTTTTGCTGTTACTCTTTGTTGTTGTTTTATAGTGAAAGGTATCTGAAATTTAACTTTTAAAGGAAACATTTTAATGTAAATCAGTTTTCACACTATTTAGATCACATGGTACTTTATGGTTTCCAGAATGTTTTATGTGCTTGATTATACAGATAATTTTGGTATCCAGGGTAAATAAAACAAATATAAAACTTGCTTGAAATATCTATTATGTGCATCCTAAGAGATGATTTATTAAAATTAGAATTGAGTTAAAAATAAATGGCCTTGCCTTACCTTCAGACTTTTTACGTACAGGCCTCCTGAATTTGAATGAATGTCGATTAAGCCTTTGTACTAAGGTTAAAAATCCTCTAGCCCTTATTTGTGTTTTATATATGTACTCAGCATAAATGAATAATATCAGGCAGTGAAGTAAAGTTTCATAAACAGTGCACGAGAAGTAAAGGAAAGCTGTAGTCATAGCCAAGTCAGTACTGGGGAGCAGAGCTTTGGGTGTACTTTGGACCTGTCTCCCTTTCTCTACATGAAGGCAGTGCCACAGGCATCCATCATCCTTTGGTAGAGGCAGCCCTTTCCTGGTCTCCCTATTTTCACCTGGACCTCCTTGCAGACATAAACGTCTGTCATCTCTGTATTCATCACAGTTTCATCCCTACTGCCTACAAGACACTTGTATTAGTTATCTATTGTATAAGAAGTCACTCATGTAATGGCTTAGGAGAACACATACTTTTCATGGATCAGGAATCCTGTGCCTCTGGCTCAGGGTCTCTCACAAGGCTTCAATTTAAGTATTAACTGGGCAATCTCATCTGAAAACTTTGCTTCCAAGCTCACTCATATAGTTACTGGCAGACCTTGGTTCCTCACTATGTGGGTCTCTCTTAGGCTGCCTGAGTATTTCTACAACATGGCAGCTGGTAACCCAAAAGAGATCCAAAGAGTGGAAAAGAGGGCCCTAGATGGAAGCCACAGTCCTATTGTAACTGAATTGCATAAGTGGTATCACTTCTACCCTGTTCTGTTGTAAGAAGTGAGCCAGTAGGTTTAGCCCACATTCAAAGAGAAGGGATTATACAAGGGCATGAATACCAAGGAGTGGGGATCCTGGGGGCCATCTAGGAGGCCAAATGCCACTGTACTCTTTGGTTTATCTTAATGATCCAGCTTTGGTCTTGGTCTCTCTCTCTTTCTCTCCTTCCGCCCCCGCCTCACTTATGTGTACATATATACACATATATATGTGTATGTGTGTGTGTATATATACATACACACACACACGTGCATATATATATATGGAGAGAGAGAGAGAGACGTGATCTTACTCTGTTGACCAGGCTGGTCTTCAATGCCTGGACTCAAATGATCCTCCTGCTTGGTCCTCCCAAAGTGCTGGGATTATAGGTGTGAGCCACCATGCCCGGCCCCTCTTCTTTATTAAGCTTTTCCTCAACTCTTCAAATGATTTCTGAATGTATGTAGTATTCATACTATACAACTTATTTGGCATACATCATTTACTACCTTGTATTGGTAGTTACTTCTTCATTGCTCTTGAGGACAGTGACAAAGTCTCATATATCTCAGTAGTCCCAGTTTACCACAGTGTCTTGTACATGGTAGGGCGTCAATAAATGCTTGTGGTAATACTTTATCCTTTCCATGGATAGTATATGAAATATGTTTATATTATCTTATTTGATCTTTAAAATAAGTGTGTCATTGGCTCGATAAGTATTACCCTCATTTTATAAATATGTAAAAATGAGATCATAGAAGTTAAAAGACTTGACCAAAATCTTAGAGTTGGTGAAGAGAACAAACATTAGAACCAAAATTTCCTCAGCTTGCAAAGTTCTTTTCACTGATTGAAATCTTCTTTGTATGTATTAGAATAATTAGCTAAAGTAAAAGCATTAAACACTGAGGTACAGAGATAGTAATGAACTATGTATGATTCAGTTACCCTCATATTTCTTAAAATGCTGGAAAGAATTATAAGTAACTTCTGCCTTACTGGCAGATTTTTGGCACGTGATCTTATGAGGGGAATAGGAGAAATGTCATTTCAGAATGCTGAGCTTGAGCTGGGAACCTAGAGAAGCAGAAAGGTCTGAATATCCAAAAGATGTGGACATGATGATACAGGAACACTTATCTATCATCGTTACTTCTTTGTAGTATCAACACATTGACCCTCCAGAACTCCATAAACTTCTGGGTGAATCTAAAAAACTATTCTCTTCGCTTCTCCCTTATCCTTACTTTGGCATCCTGAATTAGACCATCTTTTCTGCCTACATTTAATTCAAGTCAAGAAGTATCAAATGAGTTTGTACTATGTGCTAGCACCATAGCTAGTGCTGTTTGGAATTCAAAAGAAGGTCATTACCTTGAGAACTCTAGCGTCGAGTCAGACAAACTCAGTGCAAATTATGGTGCATGGTGGCACATGAGTAAAAGGTGATATAAGTCTGTCAGGAGATCACCATGGCATGTGTATACCTATGTAACAAACCTGCATGTTCTGCACATGAACCCCAGAAATTAAAGTATAATTTTAAAAAAGTGCTAGTTCATACTAATTAAATGCTTTAGTTTGTGGTTATTTATATCTTTAAATTTAGAACTAAAACTTTGGCTTGAAAATAGGTTAATATACATCATCTTTTAAAACAATCTATAGGGAAAATAATAAAAGGGATTCTTGGAGAAGAAAATATTAAAGGTTACCATACCAACTTAAAATATTGGCTCTTAGTTTGAATTCAAGAGAGCCTAGGAAGGCAAAGTGCAGTGCCTATAGTTGGCAGCCAAGAGGTCTATAGCAGGTGGAGAAGGTGTGTCATCAAAGGATCAAGCATACAAGCAGCAAGAAAGCAAGCCTCAGAGTGGAAGGGGTGGGGAAAAGCAAACAAGAGAAGAGCTGTCACCAATTCTAGTGAAATAATCCGATACTCAAGTTCTACAGTCTCTGTCTTTATCTTTATTCTCTCATCTTGACAGAGAACCAGGAGTCTGGACTTAGATTTTCAAGTTATGATAGCTGAAAAGAACTCCCTAGGTAGCAATTGTAGCTACAGAGAACAAAACAGAAAGTATCTGGCAGAAATCTTTTCTTAGACAGTTATTTTTTGCCGAGAAGTGTCCTTGCTCCTTACTAGGGTCTGGAAGAGCGAAGGAAGACATTGACTAGGGCATGGAGTTAGTTCCCAGAACTGGTACTTGGATCATATCATTCCTGTTCAATACAAAAGTATAATCATTGGCCTTCTTACCAGGAAGATGGGAAGCCTGTCAAGTTTGTATGGGCCCTACAAACCTGGAGGAGTGGCAAGAGCATCTCTTAGACCCAGCTGAGAATGTGTAGGGCAAAAGTGGCATGCCATCAGAAGTGAAATGAGATGAGACAAGGTTAAAAAAAAAACTTGGGAAAAGTCCACACTGGGTCTTCACAGTAAACCAGCAGGTCCCGAGAGTTAAAATGAAAGTCATAGGGTATGACCCAGGGAAGAAGAGAAGCAACAGCAGTAGATGGGAATAGATACAAACAAGAGAATCCTGGAGATGGGATACTATGGCCCATGGCTGACATTTTCTCTGCTTCCATCATACCTGATTCTGTACTTGCCCCAAGACACTGTCATGAATAGACTTGGCTTCAGAGTCTAGCATGGACTGCTAGGAGATTATATGCAAAGCAGGTTACAGAGCCCAGAATTTCTTCAAGTTCTCATGCCTGCAAGGAGAATATAGGACAATTCATTGCATTTTTCTTCTATGGTTCCTTAGCAAAGTCCTTAGAATATCCAAATAGGAAGGTGTTTTTCATTTACTAATGGCACGACTCACTGAAGAGTGGGCTGCTTAGTCACAAGCTTGATCAGGGGATCATAGAGGAGACTTAACTTTCTCTAAGTTTTGAATTGGAGCAGAAGCAGGACCTGGCCTTTTATTGCACATAGCCATCAGTCAAATAATTTGGGCATATATTCATAGTATGTGTATATTTATTTATAAATTATATATTTTTATTATATATAGTTAATACGTTATAAAATACAAACATATAAATTTTTTAGTAAGATAAAGATGAAATAAGTATTTAAAAAAATTTTTTTTGAGATGGAATTTTGCTCTCATTGCCTGGGCTGGAATGCAATGGCACAATCTCGGCTCATTGCAACCTCTGCCTACCAGGTTCAAGTGATTCTCCTGCCTCAGTCTCCCAAGTAGCTGGGATTACAGGCGTGCACCACCATGCCTGGCTAATTTTGTATTTTTAGTAGTGATGGGGTTTCTCCGTGTTGGTCAGGCTGGTCTCAAACTCTTGAACTCAAGTGATCCACCTGCCTCAGCCTCTCAAAGTGCTGGGATTACAGGTGTGAGCCACCATGCCCGGCCAAATTTTTTAAAAAGTATGAACAGCACAAAACTTCTAATTCTTGCTAATAGTGTTCATTAATTATAATGTTCTGGTTGCTTAATGTTGTTAATTATGATGGTTTTATACTGGCTGTGATTAATATCTTAAGACATCATACTCTATACTTAGGTTCAGCATTGATGATAGGTATAAGTCCATAATTTCAGTTATTCTTCTGGATAATTTTTAAGTTTTGGGGTTTCTTTTGGCTGACTTTTCTTAAGTTGGATTGAATCATCATTTTTACTTTCTAATATGGGTGAAGGAAAAAAAGCTCATGCTAAGAGTAAAAACGTCAGCTCTGTCATTTTCTTGTTCATGGATGGCTTATTATTTTCAAAATACATTGTGCTTTTTGCAGAAAGCCTTAAGACACATCCATTTTTTCAGTCTTAGCACACGTGAAATTAAATAACACAATTCATAAACCCACTGCATGAGTAAACTGCAGTCCATTCTAATGCTCTGAGAGCAAATGCACCAGTACTGGTCCATTGTTTTGTGATTTGGAGCTTCCACTCTCAGGATGCCTCCAGAGCTGCAAGGGACATTACCACATGGGGGATCAAGTGACAAGCTGAATATTGAATGGTAGTACAAAGTAATTTCTTATTTATTTCTTTTTTAATGTAAATAGAAGTTCTTATACTTTCCTCACATGACCAATGGCATCATCTTATGTATCCCCTGGGTTCTGGGTGCCGTATTTGAGAGACAACAGGTCTAGAGCGATGGTTCTCAAACTTTTGTTTGCAGTTTTCTTTCACTGGCTCCCAGGGGGACGTCCTGGGAATCTGCATTTTAATGAATCTGCATTTTAATGAACATTCTTTATATTTCTAATGCAGATGATTTGTGCTTGGAATCTCTGTGAAGAGTATCACTTCCTGGAATTAATATTTTTTTTGACCACATAGAGGGCCTAACTCTGTATGATCAAGAGCTTGGTCCTGGACATTCTGCTACCCAGTTGCTATGAAGGATTGGAGTGCCTCTTGAACTGGGATTGAACCAGAACTGGGACCTGGCAGTCAGGCTAGCAGGAACTGCCAGTGTCTGCTCAAACTGTGAGGCTGATGGACTGTCAGAGGCCAAAAGTCCCAGGGCAGTAACTCCTTCTGAGAGAGAGGCATATAGTGACTGCAGATCTCTGTTTGTTCCTTTGACAGCAGAGCGCAGTTCCCATGAGTAACTGAGAATCAACACTGTTCAGATATGGGGCTTCACTCTATCTGTGGAAACCCACGAAATCAGGAGAGTTTATTCCAAATGAATACTATTCCTAGACACACCTTTAAAAAGAATTTAGAACGGATATATAATAATGATCATCTTCATTATCATCCTTATGATTTTCATCATCATCATCAATATTTTCATGACACTTCACAGTTTGCAAAGGACTTTCTTTAAACTTAAAAGGTAAATATTCACTCTTTCTTTTTAAAGGTGAGGAAACTGAGACTCAGAGAGGTTGTGTAAACCAGTCCTAGATCATATGCATAATCAATGATAAGGCTCGAGTCCTAATCAAATATTTGCAATCTAGCACTCTTCTGCTCCATAACTGCCTGAAAATCAGAAAGCCTGATTTTCACAAAAGATACTTTTCCATTTTAGCCAGCATTGCTCAAGGGAAAATCTGGTAGTTTTGTCTGGTAGAGACCAGTAGGTACACAAAATGATGATAATGAATGCCAGCAAATGAAAGATTCTCCTAGCGGTAATCTTGAAACAATGATAAGGACATTATCACAAGTAGCCTATTTTCTCCAAAGAGCTCTAAGTGCTTTTGTATTGTTTTCAAAATAGGTTTCACTGTTATCACCACTTTGTCGATTTTTCTTTTATGTAAAAGGATAGGTCCTCCTCTTACTATTGCTGGCTTTCACAGATTTTATTGCTTGTGATATCTGCTCACACTGTTCTTAACGACCATGCTTTGGTTATTGACACTAGGAGGGTGACTGCCATCTGTACCAGCGCTATCAGAACTGCACAGAAATCTTCATTTTATGCTTGCTCTGTTGCACTGGTATTTAGGGAAAAAAAAGAAAACAAACAAGAACAAAGCAAGCAATAGTGAAAAAAGGTGAGAGGAAGAGGTTTTTGTTAAATGGTGAGTGTAGATTAGAAGGTACGTTGTCATTCAGTTATTGAAACACCATGGATCCTATCTATTCTGGGTTGTTCCAGTGCAGTTATATATGATATGACTACATTCTAGTCACAGAGAGAGAGAGAGAGAGAGAGAGGGAGAGAGAGAGAGAGAGATAAAGCATGTATAACAAGATGTTAACACTTGGTAATCTACGTGAGGGGCATTTGCATGCTCACTGTTCTTTACACTGCACATCCAGTTTGAAATTTTTTAAAGCAAAAAATAAACTTTTAAGACAGAATTATAAAATAAAACATAACAACAAACTGGAAAAACATTTGCAACAGATAGGACACAAAAATTGCTGAGATTCTTAAACACAAAATACACTTGCGCAAAAAAACCGAACACTTGATATAGACAGAAGGGCATCAACAGACCACTCACAGAGAGAAATGCAAATAAGCAGTAAGCATGTGAAAAGTGTTTAATGCCACTGGTAACTGATGAAACACAAATGAAACAAAGATGTTTAATCTTACAGATAAATCAGAGAAATGCAAATCAAACAATACGTTACTATTTTTTCTTTAAGCAAAACAGATAATTTAAACCACCAAAATACTCAGTGCCGATGAAGATACAGCAAAATGGGCATACTTTTATCCTTCTAGTGGAAGTGTAAATTAGCACAAAGTTCTTTCTTCATTCAATTTATTATTTTGTTGGTACATAATAGTTGTACGTATCTTCAAGGTACATGTGATAATTTGATACATTTTTTTTTTTTGAGATGGAGTCTTGTTCTTGTTGCCCAGGCTGGAGTGTAATGGCGCGATCTTGGCTCACTGCGACTTCCACCTCCTACCTCAGCCTCCCAAGTAGCTGAGATTGATACAGGCACCCACCACCACACCCAGTTAACTGTTTGTATTTTTTTTTTTTTTTTTTTTTTTTTTTTTTTTTTTATAAAAGGGTTTTCACTTTGTTGGCCGGGGGGTTCACGAAAGCCTGACAACTCGCAGACCCCACCCATTGGCCACC